>JBCNJP010002906.1:0-90142 GCA_039602395.1 Deinandra increscens subsp. villosa | reverse complement strand
AAGAAGATGTAGCAAGTTGCAATTGGATAAGGTTGTTGAGGACGGTTGATTTTGGAGTGTGTCAGAGTATATAGAGATAAATTGAAGATATTCAATTTATCTATTTTTCAATTGTCTTCAACTGCTTTCGTGATTAATGTCAAGTTGACATTCATTTTGCTTGTTCTTCACACAAAGGTTGAATTTGTTCTTCTCGTAATCTTTATCTTCTGATAGTCTAGAACTCCTTCAGGACTCTTCTTTGAAGACTTTTGATGCTTTCCATTAAAGCCTTCTATAGAAATGAGGATTTCTATAGAATTTAGTCTGTATAGAACTACCTCGGAATTTTTGGAGTAGTTCTGTATGAGTATAGAAATCATGCAGAAATCTGTATTTCGTACAGACTTTCATATCCTTTCTCTTTTAAGGATATATCTTGTCTTTTCTTCTAATACTTGATTGTTTTTTCTTACATTTACATTGTGTTCTAACAATCTCCACCTAAGTATTTGAAGAAAATAAATAAAAATAGAAAGTAACATATGAATAGATCATTTTCATTGATCTTTTTACGGAAAACGAAAGAAGTCTTGTCTATCATGATTTGAAATTTACAAGTCTTTTCTGATTTTTGCCCTACCAGTGAGTGAGTTAATTTCAAAATTGTACTCTGTAGTACATTCTTCCAGTAGAGTTTTGAAGACAATTCTTTCTTTTATCAGGGCATCAATTTCTGCTTTGATGACTTCCTTGGTGCTGCTGTTGTTAGTCTTGTATTTCTCTAGAATGAATAAGAAGAATTCTAAGACCGGATTTGTATACTTCTGCTTTTCTTTTAGCCTGAAGAATCTTCTTTCTTTAGAGTGCTCTCTGAAGCATATACCAGAGATTGGGTTGAGAAATGTTGTACCGGATCCTCTCCATGAGACTTCAGAAGGGATAGTCTCATTTTGCTTTGTTAAAAATAGTAGAGGGATGTTGGATTCTTTTGCTAATTCGACATCCCACATGTGCTTGTCTTATGAACATCTTTTTACCAGCTTCAATTCCTTGGTATAAGGCAGTGCTTACCCTCTTTGTTTTTTTAGGGTTGACTTGAGAAGTACCTTATAAATGACATCAACTGTATTGGTTTAAACTGTTGTAGGTCTTTATCAGTGAATTCCTTGATGCTCTCATCATTTGTCTTTAATATGTAACAGTTGAAGTGATCTACCCATAGGTGTTCTGTTATAGGTTGGGCCTTGATCTTTATGAATTCTTTAATCATGGGCATTGTGTAGTTTGGATCATCCTCAACTGATATTGGGGTGGTCCTGTCAAAGGCTTTTCTTGATAGGGGGCTCATTGTGGGTTTATCCTCTTCTCTTTTGAGTAGTTTCTCTTGTAGTTCTCTGACTTCTTCCCAGATGACTTTTTGCATATTCTGCTTTTCAGAGTAATCATCTTCAAAGGCTGATCCAGATATGAAAGATCCAGCTAATGAGGATGATTTTCTTAAGCTTGTTTAGCTGGGGTTTTCTTTGTTGTTCCGGTGGAGAGAGGTTGAGAAACATTTGTTTTCTGGGCAGTCTTTGTTGGTGGCATGGGATCATTTCCTTGAAGTCTTGTCTTCTTCATTGGATGTTGAACGAAGATTGTGATTAGCTTTCTTTTCTAATTTGTTCCTTTTATCGTTTGTTTCCATTCTATTTCCATTTCTCTCATATGATCTTCTTGAGAAGAGTGTTTGATCTCCAGGTTTGCTGAAGTCAGTTGATTTCTTGTCAGTTTGCTTCTGGCTGATCTTATTTCTTCTTGTGCCTTCTTTGCTTGATTTTTGCCCATATCTTCAAGAGTCTTTTTCTTGTTTATTAATTATTTAGATAAATTTTTAATGATTTGTTCATCATCGCTTGTGTCTACAGATTGCAGATTTTGAAGACTTTTGCTGATGTCTTCTGAAATCTTGTTGGCCTCCTTACTTAGTTCTTCTTTCCAAGTTTCAGCTCAACTGCTAGAGTGTTTAGTTGATTGGTGTTCTGAGCTGTGTTTCTTTCTACCTTCGTGAGTTTTTATGAGTTTTAGCACTTGAGTTTTCCTAGTTCATGAAGGTCAATATTCTGATCCCCTTTGAAATTGAATATTTTCTCTCTGATTGTTTGAGAGAATTTTAAGAGGTCAGATTTGAGTAGGATACTGGGTGAGTTTGGAGTTGGATCAACAGATGATCTTTCTCATAGTGATCAATTTTGGCTTTATTGCCCAAGTTTTGTGTTTCTAGTTGTCTTATTCTGAACAATTCTTTTTCTCTATCCCCTTTTAGTTGATGAAGTTCAGATAGGAGAGAGTTAATTTCTTCTTTAAAAGTTTTTAACTTGTTTTCATTTAAAAGTTTGTTTCTTTCAGAGTTTTCTTGAAGAACTTTGTAGTTGATTGACATGTTATTGAATTGAAAGATTAGATTAGTGTGATATGAGCTTACTTGTTCTCAATGTGAGATTTCAGAGAGATTAGTTGAGAGAGATTCAACGTTTGTCATAAGACATTTGTTGGAGTGACACTCTTCATCTGAGGATGACTCAGAATCCCAGTTCTCAACTTCAGCCATTAATGTCTTTTCTTTCTGCATGGCATGTTCATACTTCCTTTTGTAGTATGCAGCATCTTTGACTCTTTTGTTCTTTCATTCAGAAGCATAGTGGCCCATTGTTCCACATTTGAAACACTTTACATCACTCTTGTCAACTTCAGGTTTCTTGTATTCAGATGGATGTTTCTTGCTTTCTTTATTTTTTTGAAAAATTGTTTCTGGTTGACCAGGAAGGATTCTATTTGAATCTTCCAAATTGTTTGGTCAGAAGTGCTAGTGATTTTTCAAACGACTCATTTTCTGTTTCATGCTCAGAGTATTCATTTTCTGAGTCACTTAGTTCTTTTCGTTTTGAGTGGCTTGGCTCTTGTTTGATATTTCTTTTCCTTAGATTGTTAATATTGTGGTAAAGCGATTGTAAGTGTTTAAAAGTGACTCGCTTGGAAGTGACTTGAAAGATTCATATTGGTTTAGTGCTTTTGTTCTCTTGTTTCTTTTCATTTGATCCCCCCCGCCCCCCATCAAAGAGTTTCTCAAGGGCATCCCATATGCCCTAGGCTGAGATGTTCCAGTCAACTTGACAGAATATTTTATGAGGAAGAGCCATGATGAGAACTGTCTTGGCTCTGTCCTTATTTATTTCTTTGGTCTTGTCTTCTTCACTCCACCATTTCCTTTCTTTAGGAATGATGCGAGCGGACACATCAGCTGAGGTTTCAGTTTCTTTTATATCAGGAATGTCAACTGTGGGGTAATGGGGTCCCTTGGCTATGCATTCCAACAGGGAGCTATCAACTTCATTTAGGAAGTTGATAATTTTGATTTTCCACTATGGATATTCCTCCCTAGCAAGCAGAGGGGGTTTTGCCAATGAGCCAAGTGATTTTCCATTGTTCCAGCTTGAAGACATTTTTGAGAGAGTGTTAAAGAGCAGGAAATTTGAATATTGATTATTCAATCTGCTCTAATACCAATTGTTGGGTTCCGTGAGGGGCTCTTTAACAATGTTGGCATAATTTGATTTAAACAAGATAAACAAGTTGCGGAAAGTAAATCAAACTGGAAGACAGCAATTCATAAAAGGGTTATTCTATATATCTCAAATGTAAATGGTTTACATGAGTTTATAGTATAACTATGTATCAACAGAAATAACTTTTCTATAAGAGTGATGTTGTAATTGCTTTTAGAAGATATTGAATTGTATGCTTGATGTCTTGCTTTGTTTGGTGAAGTGAGCTTGCTATTTATAGGAAGATGTAGCAAGTTGTAATTGGATTAGGTGGTTGGGGACGGTTGATTTTGGAGTGTGTCAGAGTATATAAAGATAAATTGAAGATATTCAATTTATCTCTTTTTTCAACTGTCTTCAACTGCTTTCGTGATTAATGTCAAGTTGACATTTATTTTGCTTGTTCTTCACACAAAGGTAGAATTTGTTCTTCTCGTAATCTTTATCTTCTGATAGTCCATAACTCCTTCAGGACTCTTCTTCGAATACTAAGAAGGCCGTGAACTTTTTGTACGTCGTATGCCTACCTTTTTGAAAAATTTCCGAACGTTTTGGTATACGGAGACGGGATCAGATGTTTGGGGCAGTATAAGCGTTCAAGGAGTAGTAACTCATATCACGGGAGGAAACTTTGCGCTGAGTTCTATTACTATTAATGACCCCTTCTTTCTTTGTCTGTTTTTTATGCTTCCCATTAGAAGCCTTCTACAGAAATGAGGATTTCTGTAGAATTTAGTCTGTACAGAACAACTTCGGAATTTCCGGAGTAGTTCTGTATGAGTACAGAAATCATGCAGAAATCTGTATTTCATACAGACTTCCATATCCTTTCTCTTTTAAGGATATATCTTGTCTTTTCATCTAATACTTGACTCTTTTGTGTTACATTTACATTGTGTTCTAACAATCTCCTCCTAAGTATTTGAAGAAAATAAACAAAAAGAGAAAGTAACATATGCATAGATCATTTTCATTAATCTTTTTACATAAACGAAAGAAGTCTTGTCCATCATGATTTAAAATTTACAAGTCTTTTCTGATTTTTGCCCTACCAGTGAGTGAGTTAATTTTAAAATTTTACTCTGTAGTACATTCTTCCAGTAGAGTTTTGAAGACGGTTCTTTCTTTTATCAGGGCATCAATTTCTGCTTTGATGACTTCCTTGGTGCTGCTGCTGTTAGTCTTGTTTTCTCAATAATGAACAAGAAGAATTCTAAGACCAGATTTATATACTTCTATGTTTCTTTTAGCCTGAAGAATCTTCTTTCTTCAGAGTGCTCTCTGAAGCATATACGAGAGATTGGGTTGAGAAATGTTGTACCGGATCCTCTCCATGAGACTTCAGAAGGGATAGTCTCATTTTGCTTTGTTAAAAATAGTAGAGGGATGTTGGATTCTTTTGCTAATTCGACATCCCACATGTGCTTGTCTTATGAACATCTTTTTACCAGCTTCAATTCCTTGGTATAAGGCAGTGCTTACCCTCTTTGTTTTTTTAGGGTTGACTTGAGAAGTACCTAATAAATGACATCAACTGTATTGGTTTAAATTGTTGTAGGTCTTTATTAGTGAATTCCTTGATGCTCTCATCATTTGTCTTTAATATGTAACAGTTGAAGTGATCTACCCATAGGTGTTCTGTTATAGGTTGGGCCTTGATCTTTATGAATTCTTTAATCATAGGCATTGTGTAGTTTGGATCATCCTCAACTGATATTGGGGTGGTCCTGTCAAAGGCTTTTCTTGATAGGGGGCTCATTGTGGGTTTATCCTCTTCTCTTTTAAGTAGTTTCTCTTGTAGTTCTCTGACATCTTCCCAGATGACTTTTTGCATATTCTGCTTTTCAGAGTAATCATCTTTAAAGGTGTTGGGTTTTACAGTGGGATCCGGGTTACCGATTTTAATTTTATTAAAACCGATTTATTAATTAAATTAATTCTCAATTAATTTGGTAGCGGAAACGATTAAAACGCGGATGCAACCGTAACAGGATCAATCACCGGAACACGACAAACACAGAAAAATATATTTATTTAAAATAAATAAATAATTAAATATCTAATAAATTAGATATACCTTGGCGGGATCCGAGCAACCGCTCGAGACACCCGGATTCAACGGGCTCGCGCTAGGACGAACTGAGACGTCTGACTCGAACCTTCGAGACAGATCATCGACGGCGGCATCGGCGGCGGCGACAGGCGGCGGCGGCGGTAGTGGCGGCGGCGGTGGTAGGGATACCACCGGTGGTGATGACAAAATCTTCTCCGTCGGAATGCCCACCGGGACCGATCCCACGACGAACGACTCGCCGGAGATCAGAGGAGGGGCGGCGGCGGCGGACGGGTAGAGCGGCGCCGGCCACGACGACGCGACCGGACGCGGCGGTCTCGGCTGCGCCGGCAGCGCGAGAACCACCGGTCGGTGGTCGCGCGGCGGCGCGTGAGCGGCAGCGGCGGCGGCGATGGCTTGAGCCGCGGTGGCGGCTCGGGCTGCGGCTTCGGCTTCGGCTCGGGCTGCGGCTTCGGCTCGGGCTGAGACGGCTTCGCTCTCGAGACGGGCACAGATACTGGCAAGACGAGGATCCATCGGAAATCATGAACGGATCACGGTGGTGGAGGCGGGGCGGCGACAGCGGTCGGCGGCGGCGGCGTGAGCCGGCTTCGGCTTGGCTTACGGCGCAGAGAGGGAGGGAGAGGAGATTAGGGTTTTGTTTTGTGACTTCTGTTGCAATCTATCTCCCTCCTCTCATTTAATATAAAATTCGCGGACCGGGGCCTGCGAACTGGGCCCGGTCGCGATCCACCTTTAGTCCTCCAACCGATCAGTCTGTTAATCCGGTAACAACTGATCGGTTCGTCTTTTAATTTCCGAGTAAGTTTGAACCGATAGATTTTGTCGATTTAAATAAATAATTAATATTTATTTAATTCACCATTTAGTTCGTTTATTTCTAATTAACAATTAATTAGATGTAATAGTCTGTTGACCCGGGTGTAACTCTTACGGGTCAATATCGGTCGGGTTCGTTAATTTGTCGGGTCAGGACACCATATATCCAACAGTCTCCCACTTGGACTGAACGCGACAGTTTAACGAGCGCAGCCAGAGGCACTCTAGCTATGCATAGCTACACCAACTAATATTGACACTTTAAGTCGTTTGCCAAAGTATATCTGATTGACCATCAAGCAGACTCACGACTTGTGCATTCATTGTCATATGTTCCTTTCTGTATAAGACATTGATGAATTATGGGACATGGACTCCCATGTTTTTATTCATCGATTTTCATTCTCGATACAATTCGAAGTGATCCAACAAACACACAGTAAGTTTGGGTGAGGCCTCACACTTATCACTTGGAATCAACGAGGGCGCCTTTATGTCTAACTGTTGCCGAAGCAAGAGTACAGAATCCCTTGTTGAAGCATACAGCTCCCACTAAACTTTAGAGCCATTCCCAAAAGTAGCCGTTATGGCTGGCAGTTACGCGACAACGTTAGGCTACAATCAAAGAATGTTCTTTAGTAGAAAGGAGTTCGAATATGCGTCTCAGGTCTAAGGATACATTAGAGCATGCATTTAATCAAGCAAGCAAGACTTCCATGTTTGCGTTGCATGATGCGAGTTACGTCCAACGTCATTCACCAATGAGGTCTGTGAGTTTGAACGTTAAACAACTTTAAAGTTCAACTAGTCACAATAGTCTTTCTTTAGTATAGCTCCCACTATCTAATCGACTACGGACATTTAGGACAAGCACTTATTGTCCATGGATTAAACGTACAAATATTGAACACAGTTATGTAATTCTTTATTGCATAAAACAGATGGAATAAGAATAATATAGATAACTGTTTGTGTTCATACATCCAAATACTGAATCAAAACATGTCTTTAGCTAATCTAAGCCCTATCGCTTCTCTGTGGCGTATATGAGTCTCCTGAGTCATAGGCTTAGTGAAGGGATCAGCTAAGTTTTGATCTGTGTGTACTTTGCTTATCTTGATTTCATTTCTGTCGACTACTTCTCTTATGTAGTGGAACTTCCTCAGGACGTGCTTGGCCATCTTATGGGACCGTTGCTCTTTGGCTTGAGCTATAGCGCCTGTGTTATCGCACAGCATCTCGATGGGCTGCCTAATACTTGGCACAGCATCGAGATCGGATATGAACTTCTTCATCCACACGGCTTCTTTAGCAGCTTCTGAGGCGGCTATGTATTCGGATTCAGTAGTAGAATCAGCTACTACTGGCTGTTTTGAGCTTCTCCAAGAAACAGCCCCTCCGTTAAGAGTGAATACGAATCCCGACTGTGAGCGAGAGTCATCTCGGTCAGTCTGAAAACTAGCATCAGTGTAACATCTTACAGTGAGCTCCTCATCAACACCCCCGAATACGAGAAACATATCAGTGGTGTTTCTCAAGTATCTCAGTATGTTCTTTACAGCCGTCCAGTGAGCTAGCCCTGGCGTCTGTTGGTACCGACTTGTCACGCTCAGTGCATACGAGACATCCGGTCGTGTGCAGAGCATGGCATACATGATAGATCCAATAGCAGAGGCAAATGGGATCGATGCCATTTGGCTTATCTCGCGCTCCGTTTTAGGTGCTTGAGATTTGTCCAATATTGTTCCCTTAGTCATGGGAACTGCTCCTTTCTTGGAGTTGCTCATATTGAACCGAGCTATGATCTTATCTATGTATGTGCTTTGACTGAGTCCCAAAAGGCGCTTAGATCGATCTCTGTGAATTTTGATTCCCAGAATGTAAGCGGCTTCTCCAAGGTCTTTCATAGCGAAACAAGATGAAAGCCATTTCTTAACTTCGTTAAGCATGGGTATGTTGTTCCCTATGATCAGTATATCGTCCACGTACAGTACGAGGAACGATACAGCGCTCCCACTTGCCTTTCTGTAAACACAAGGCTCATCTTGGTTTTGTTCAAAGCCAAACTCTTTGACCTTCTGATCAAAACGAAGATTCCAGCTTCGAGATGCTTGCTTGAGTCCATAAATGGACTTGCTAAGCTTGCAAACCTTGTTTGGATTCTCTGGATCGACAAAACCATCAGGCTGAACCATGTAGACATCTTCTTCGAGTTGTCCGTTCAGGAAGGCGGTTTTAACGTCCATTTGTGTAGAAGCACGAGACGATCTTACTACAGCATGATTTGGTAATCGGATAGCAACAAGATGGTAAATAAAGCTTTGCTTTATTGATTCACTAAGAGAATACAAGCTAGAGAGAGAAACACACTTCAGTTTACACACAGTTAAGAGATATGTAGAATGACAGAACTGACTAACTCTCTCTAACAAGAACTATTTATAGTTACTTAGTCATAAGCCAGCGGATCACCAGCAGACCATCTGGTCCGCCGTATCAACTGGTCCGGCGGACCATGTGATCCGGCCAGATGACTAACTAACTCACACAGAAGCTCTTGACTAGATACAATACACGAGACACAACGTTAGCATAGGAATATGCTCTAACAAACTCCCCCTTAACGTGTAGTGTATCTATATTCCAACTAAACTTCAGTCTTTCAATCTGCAACATTGCTGCATCTAATCTTTGACTTGAAATCATCGTTAGAAACAGAGCTTGCATGGCTGGATCAATCTTGAATCAGACTTTGAACTTCAAGATCCACTTGCGAAAGATATAACATACTCCCCCTTTCACCATGCTTGAGTCGTACTCACTCAGATAACCTGCAATTTCAGAAGACAGAAACGCGGTTTTCCTTTTCTTTTCAAAATTAATTTAATCTTGGCACAAAACTTCTCTTCGAGAATCCAAGATATAGTTTTGAAATTTTGAATTTCGTATCTTGTATCGATCGGTCGAAAACAAATAAGAAATAAAATCTTTTTGGCTTTTTGAAACTTTATATCAAAACACACCGAAAATCTTTTTGAATTTTCAGATATGAAACATAAATGCAACACAGAAATGAAATACTGAATCACACACTATTTTTGTCTTTTGCGAGAAAGATCACAACTTGGGATCATATTGATCATAACATGCTGAACTACACTTCAATTTCAATTACCTCAGCACATAAGTCATGTCGATTACTGGTATAATTTGTCCATTCTAAACTCAGGCACAATCATACTCATAACATCTGGATATGTTATTGAATTGATTAGATTTGCTTTGACCAGTGTACCCCACACTATCAGACCATACTCAGATATGTTTTTGGCTTTTTATATCACACTTTGTGATTTCATTTGTGATTTAAACACATAATGATTGTGTTCATGATTCAGTCAACTGTGTTCCATGCAAAAAGAAATAAGAACGTTAAATCGTCTACCTTAAGGTCGATCTTTCGATACGCAGATAAGGCCTCGGATTTAACAAAATAAGAAAATAAAACAAGTTGAAATTGTATAACTCAACAACAATCAGGTCGGTACTCCCGTACACGCAGAGAAAGTCCGATGAGTTATACGAAACACCAAAGAAAATAAAGCAGAACGTCAAACGAACAACGATCAGGTCGGTCTTTCGACACGCAGAGAAAGTCCGATCGTTTGACAAAATAAAGAAAATCAAACAAGTTTAAATCTTTGCAAAATGAACACATGTATACACAGTGACTTCTCATTTTCTTTTTCATATATCTTTTCTTAGATATCATGAGATATGCATCAAGATGTTGTCCACATGGTCAAGCATTAGTATTTAGTGTTTATCACATCTGAATACTTTCTGATTTAATGCCGAGCCTACCAAGTACATCAAACAATGATCTTATGGCTTTTTCATCTATTTTATCCATGAGTCAGACATGTAAGCCAATGTACCATCATTTCCCAATCATGTCGGATACAATTTCTCATTTTTTAATGTTTTTGTATTTTTCTGTTTTTCGATGTTTTTGTATTTTCCAATTTCTCCCCCTTAAAATGAAAACTCTATTTGTGGATTTTCATTTTAACACAAACAAGAACAAAAAGACGCTATTTTTGGCTTTTTAATTTTCTCCCCCTAACCTACATACAAAATGTAAAAGAAAGAAAATTGACCAATCGATACTGATACCTGTCAGGTTTAAGCTTTCAGAAAACTTCAGTGTAGAAAAATGATATCACATGTCAATTTAAGTTAAAAACGCAGAATACTCCTCCATCAGCAACTTTGCAATCACCAACGGGTCTTCTAGAAATACCTGCACACTGGTTTAAATGATTAGTACTCAAATGACCCGAAGCACATAGCTTCTGGTCGACCAGTGTCCTCCACAAAGTCAGTTGCAGCTTTGACTGACCACTTTAGGTCGCCACTGCATCTTTGCAGGTGCAGTTTTCATAGAAACATCATCCTGTGATGAATCACCAACACTAGACTCACTTTTGAAATGTTTTGATTTAAAATGTGATGTTGGTGAGTCATTAAAAATTCTGCCGGATTCATCAATTATCGTGGCAGTTTTTCCAGAAAATTTCCGTTTAACAGTGACAGGACAATTCTGTGCTATATGTCCCTTTTGGCGACATTGATAGCACAAACGATATGAACGTTTAAATTGGAACTTGTCCTGAACTGGATGACATTTATCAGAAAATTCAGACTCATCAGAAACATCATCAAAAATCTGAAATCGGTTAGAATGTACCCATTTCGAAGTAGGACTCTGAGGTGTAGCATTAGAACCAGATGAAGAAGATTCGTTCGGTGAACTTGCAGATGAACCTTTCTTCTGTTTGCTTCCCTCCAAAACCTTTTTCCATGGTGGATACAAATACCTGCGCCAGATGATATATCTGTTCAAGACTAGTATCTTTCTTCGCCTTAGGAGTCTTCTTTGGCTTGTTCTTCTCAACTTTCTGAACAACTTTGTGATTATGATTACCCAAACCAGATCTTTTATAACCAGGTAACTTTGATAAATCTACTTGAGACGTAGAAGAACCAGCTTGAGCAACCTCAGTAAATTTAACTTTAATACCCTTCAAATTATTAGCTTGAACAAGCTCAGCAGCCAACTTTTCTTCAGACCCTATCTTCTCTTCTGTCCCAACATGCTTGATTGAACACTGTGATTCCCTCTTCTCACACTTAGCAGAGACAAATTCAGAATAATCTTTGTTTACCACTGGAGTGTTCAAATCAACAACAGACTCTGTTTGAATCACTGGATGAGGAATTTGATTAAACTCATCACCTCCAAATACCTTCTTGAAGTTGTCGTCTTGACACAAATAACTTGTAAAAGAATGAGAATTCTTCAAGTTATGCAATTGACGATTGAGATCGAGAATTTCAACTTTCAAATCAGCTATGATCTTCTGAGCTTCAGCAAGAACTTTTTCTGATTGAATCAATTTCTCAGATGTGGTGTTGACTAATGATTTTTCTCGTCTCATCCCATCATGAGCAGCATGCACTTCTTTGGTAACTTTATCCACTCTTTCCTTATATATCTCAATATTCCTTGTTAATAAATTTTTATCTTTCTTCAAAGAAGTGATTGTATCTTGCAATTCAGACTGAACAATCTGATATTGAGTTCTATCAGCAGTAACTTCATCCAATGCCTTCTGAAGTTCATCATTAGATGTCTGAAGTACTTCAACCTTTTTGATAGATTGTTGAAATAACTGTTCAAAATCTTCACTAACATCTTTAACTTGAGACTTATACTCTTCAACCTCCTTGACCAGCTTTTCATTGATAGAAGTAAGCTTGACAATTCTTGACATGAACTCATCATTCTCATGTTGAAGTTGTAACTTTTGTTGATCATTCTGAATACAGCTTTCTGACAATTGTTTCTGAACATTCGCTAATTTTGTCACCAACACACTCTTTTCCTTGAGTAACTCTGCATTTGTTTTGCACACGTCATTAAATTCCTGACATTTCTTGATGAAACTCTCCAATTCTTCATCCTTTCGTTTAATTTCAACAGATTGACATTCTATTTCTTTTATCAAACCTTTAATTCGACTATCCTTTTGTGAACAAAATTCACACACGGATTCATAACCACCCATTTCGGAATCAGAATGACTTGAAGCAGATTTACTGGTCTTAGATGTATACCCACTCGATTCAACCTCAATATTTGCCATCAATGCATAACTGTCTTGAGAATGAACCACGAATGCAGATTCATCTGGAAAATCTTTAGCCCAATCATAACCTTCTTCAGTTTGAGATATCATAGCTTTTGCGTCAGGTTTATCAGATTTACTCTTATCAGATGATGATTGAGAACACTCACGAGCAAAATGTCCAACCTTGGAACAATTGTAACACTTTACTTTAGATTTATCCAAACCCAATTTTCTATTTCCTGGAACAAAAGAATTCTTTCCATGTTTCTTGATAAATCGTCTTCCTTTTTCAACCATCATTGCAAATTGCCAATGCAAATCTAATTCAGTTAACTGATCATCATCCAGCTGTTCTAACTCAGTTCCACTTAAACCAGCATCACTAACTTGACCGAAAATCGATCCAGACGATGAAGATATAAAAGCAGATAACAAAGCAGCTAGATCTTCGGTTGCTTGATTAGAAGTTGACTTACTTGATGATTTAGCAGGAATAGTAAAACTGCATCCTGAAGAGTATCCACCATTATCTGACTTTCCAGCAAGAAATGCTGTTACTGGTGGATTACTGCTTGAAATAGAATTTGATTTAGCTTTAGCATGGGCAGTAGCAGAATTCTCTCCAAAATAAACTGCAGGATTCTGAACTGATGGAATTGCTGATTTCTTTACAAGTAACTCCATTTCTCGAGCTTGTAACTTGCTTAATAATTGATTGAAAGTCCAACTTGAATAATTTGGATCATTAGAAAGCATCATAACAAAATTCTCCCATGTTTCCGGTAAAGCTTCCAGAAATTTTTCCTTCAAGTCATCTTTTTCTTTCTGGACTCCTACAATATCGAGTTCATTAATCAGATGAGAAAATCTAGAAATCAAATCTGCAATACTCTCTTTTTCACAATGCTGGAAGTTATCAAACTCCTTTAACAAAACTTTCTTTCGACTCTTCTTATATTGCTCGTTTTCTGCACATCTATCCTTCAATGCATCCCATAAGGTTTTTGATGTTGTGCAGTTTTTGAATTGATGCAAAAGTTCTCTTGGTAATGCCATTGTGAGATTTGCATAAGTTTTCTTTTCTCTGGCATAAACTTTCCTTTGATCTTCATCAAGATCACTTCGTGGAATTGGTTCTCCATTTTTCTTAGGATATGTATAATCTTGTTCAATAGAAATCCACAAATCAATGTCAAGAGCATTAACAAATGATTCAAATCGTTGCTTCCAATTCTCATAATCCTCCAATCGAAGTAACTTAGGAACTTTCTGAGTTGTTCCTATCTCGTTATCATAGTTCAATATGGCTTGCATTGATGATTGAACAGCTGAAAAAGCGTGAAAGTCGCTCATTTTGAAATTTCAATACCGAATGCGAAAACTTAAAACTGAAAAACGGGCGTCTTCCAAGCGGATTTTGGGGGTCAAAACTGCTCGGTACTGGCCGTAGGCGAGTACACGTCCTAGATCTCGGAAAGACGAACGTTTTGGCTGGTATTGGGTTCCGTAACTCCAAACGGTTTGCAAGTTACGTCAGTTTTAGTGAAGATATGTTTTCTGCCAGCGGATCAAAACAAATTGGCGGATCAAAATACTATCAGCGGACCAGTTCCAGATCAAATTAACAAGGCGGATCAGATTTGTACTAGCGGACCAGATTCCGGATCAGATTTCGTCCGGTGGATCAAATTTCGTACGGCGGATCAGATTTTGATACGGCGGATCAAAACTGGTACGGCGGACTAAAATTTTCAGCGGATCACACTGGTACGCTGCAACTGTCGCGGATCAGACTGATGAAGATTGCTGGGCGGATCAAACGGCGGATCAGATTTTCAACCGGCGGATCAGATGCAGAAAAACACAAAAATCGACTGATTTTCACAGATTTCGACAATTGAAGCTAGATACTGGATCAGTATGATGCGAAAACACTCCAGGAACATCCAGAAATCATTTTTATCCTCGGAATCACTCAGAATTATGAAAAATTGATGAAAAACGTAGAAAACCCAAACTTTCTCTCTCTAGAATTTCGAAAACTTACCAAATCACAGCAGTAGAGCAACCTGGATTGCTCTGATACCACTTGTAGAAGCACGAGACGATCTTACTACAGCATGATTTGGTAATCGGATAGCAACAAGATGTAAATAAAGCTTTGCTTTATTGATTCACTAAGAGAATACAAGCTAGAGAGAGAAACACCTTCAGTTACACACAGTTAAGAGATATGTAAATGACAGAACTGACTAACTCTCTCTAACAAGAACTATTTATAGTTACTTAGTCATAAGCCAGCGGATCACCAGCAGACCATCTGGTCCGCCGTATCAACTGGTCCGGCGGACCATGTGATCCGGCCAGATGACTAACTAACTCACACAGAAGCTCTTGACTAGATACAATACACGAGACACAACGTTAGCATAGGAATATGCTCTAACAATTTGCCATATCTCATAGTCATGGTATGCGGCTATGGCAAGGAGAATCCTGATCGATTTGATCATGACAACGGGCGAAAAGGTCTCATCATAATCAATCCCTTGAGTTTGAGTGAAACCTTTCGCTACAAGCCGTGCCTTGTAGGTTTGCACATTTCCATGCATGTCAGTTTTTCTTTTAAAGATCCACTTGCTCCCTACTGCCCGTGTACCGGGGGGTAGCTCAATCAAGTCCCAGACGTGATTGTCACGCATGGATTGCATCTCAGCGTTCATGGCTTTAAGCCATTTATCAGATTCCGGATCTGATATAGCAGCTTTGTAATTAATAGGCTCATCGTTAGAATCGGCTATTAACAGAACATCGAAGGCCTCATGATATCCAAGGTATCTATCAGGCTCATGTCGTATTCTTTCGCTCCTACGAACGCTTGTGCTTGTGTTTGGGTCTGATGGTGCGACAACAACTTGTCGGTCAGACGCAGCGACCGATTCAGGGTTGGGTGTATCTCGAATTTCTTCAAGATCCACTGGATCACTATTTGTTCCTCGAGTAAGAAATTCTTTCTCAAGGAATTTACCTTTCCTTTTGATGGAAACGGTGTTTGCATCAGGATGGTAAAAGTAATAACCGGTATTACAATAGTATCCAACGAAAGTTACCTTTTCGCCTCGGGGATCAAGCTTATTGTCAGATTCACTGGTGACATAAGCATCACATCCCCATACCCTGAGGTATGATAGTTTAGGAAGAGAACCATACCATATCTCATATGGGGTCTTCCCCACTTTCTTGGTCGGTGCCAGATTTATTAGGCGAGCGGCGGTCAAGATGGCATATCCCCAAAAGGAATGTGGCAAGGTGGTCCTGCACATCATCGATCGAACCATGTTGAGCAAAGTTCGATTTCTCCTTTCACTAACGCCATTTAACTGGGGTGTGCCAGGAGGAGTAGGTTGTGAAACGATTCCACATTCCTTCAGATGATTCAGGAATTCAGCGCTTAGGTATTCTCCGCCTCTATCGGATCAAAGTATTTTAATAGTTCGATTTAACTGATTTTGTACTTCGTTTTGAAACTCTTTGAACTTTTCAAAAGTTTCATGTTTGTGTTTCATCAGATAGACATAGGCATATCTGCTGTAGTCATCGATGAAAGTCACGAAGTACCGTTCACGATTTCTCGTCTCGGTTCGAAAGGGTCCACACACATCGGTATGAATAATGCCTAACAAGCCTTGGGCCCGTTCACCTATATGGGTGAAGGGTGACTTTGTGACATCCGAGAATTCCAAGGTTAACTTCCGTTAGACAAACTCCGTTAGTTACGTTATAAGTGTTAACTTAGTAACTAATGCTTAACTAGGCCGAATACGTCCACGTCCTTTGGTTGATCACCGAACCCGCCCATATGTGTTATGTGTTCATTTATTGATGTCATTATGTGCAATGTGATTTAAACGCATGATTTAATATTATGAATAGCATGACAATTTGTGAATCGTGTTTATCTTGCTTAGAATGTGAAATTGACCACTTTTGGGTAACCAGCGAAACTACCGGGCGAAACTATAATGTCGCCCGGCAGCTTGTTGGCTCACTTGTGATCAGAGCCAGTTTCGCCTGGCCAGCGAAACTGCCAGCGAAACTAGGCCCTGATATATAATAACATAAAGCCCTAGTTGCCTCATTTTGTTGCACCATTCTCTCCAAAACACACACACACACCTCTGGAAATCTGGTCAGTCGAGATTCACACCGAGCCATCGAGATCTCAGCCCCGAACCATCATCCATCAAGCTTGGAGATCGAATCGTGAGTCCCAAAAACCACCATTTTTATGTTTTCTATATGTTTCTTCATAAAGCATGCCTAGATCTCTGTGATATGGTTAGATCTTCTGATATGTTGCTTAGGATTGCTAGAACTACCATAAAGTTGATAACTTTACATGTGAAATCCATCCATGACAAAGATTTATGCTATTTTAGCCATTTTAGGGTTTTACATGTATTTTGGGTGATCGGATGACAAAATGCATGTTTAAGGTGTTAAAGCTTGCTGATTTATGTTGGTAAATGCCTATGTATGCTAAACAATGAATTGCGTGTGAGAATGGAAGCTGTTAGGTCAATTTTTAGGCTGATCCGTATGTTTTTCGCGACCAGCGAAACTGTGGTGTTCTCTGGGCGAAACTGTCCAGCGAAACTATGTATATCTCCTTCCAGCGACACTATGCAGCGAAACTGTAGTGTCGCTGGGTAAACCGACCAGACCAGCTCGAGCGAATCTACCGAGCGAAATTCCCTGAACGAAAGTTCAAACCAGTTTCGGGCGAAACTAGGCTAGCGAAACTGTGCCAACAGTTTCGAGCGAAACTAGTCTAGCGAAACTGTGTCATCGGGCATTGCCTAGCGAAAGTGCTGCCCGTGTACATAGCGAAACTGCCTAGCGAAACTAGACTAGCGAAACTGTGACCAGAATCTAAACTTATACAATTTGCTTGAATGTTATGCCATGACTTACATGATTATGCCATGATGATACATGCTTTGATTCCTGATATGTATGAACCCTTGTTTATGATCAACCATTGGTGTCGTGTGTTTGTATGTCGAGTCATAGTTCCAACGTGCTATGTTATGGGCCATAGTGACGTTAAGTAAAGATTAGACACGAAACTAATACTTAAGACCTAAACGTGTTCATAGGTCTTCATTAAGCATACTTGGATTATTAGCAAGTGTAGCAGTGCAACCAAAGGTGAGTGTCACTAACCCGATTACCGTGAACCCGTTTGGGTCACACCAAATACCTAAAAGTAAAACAATGCTGACAACTCGAGAGTGCTAGGCACCTCCCTGATAAATTTGAAAACCTGGAGTGCTCGGCACCCACTTGAAAGAACTTGAAGTGCTTTATGGGAAGCACTTGCGAATTACCAAAACAACGATTTCTAAAACGAAACCAAAAACACTTTTGAGATTCATGAGAATCCAGTAAACCGTTTTAATATGGCTAGTGTAGGTTAAAGTCTAAACCACATGATATCACATGATTTCTAAGGATGCCTTGAAAACTTAAAAGTCCTCAACTAAATTGTACCATTAATTGTAAAGCGAGGGGATGTTGGGTAGATCTACTTGAGTTTGACAAACTCCGCCCCGTGGCACGGGGAGTGCACGGAGGTACAATATCAGCCTATTTGACCGTGATCCCGAGAGGACACGGGGGAGGCAAATCCGCGATGACGTAGGTCCGCAGTACTAGATGGCTCGGCCACTACAATAAATTATAGTCAGCTTTGGTGCAAACTTCCTTAGTGCATGGAACAACGGATTAGCTACCCGCGATATCGGTTGAGCACTTTAACTATACAAAACTAGTACATACCCGATGACGTAGGTCACGGACAATTCCTTTATAAACTAAGACATAACATTTTGCATTGTTTTTCCACAAACGAATACTATGTAAGTATACCTTGATACAAATTATGATTATGAGACCGGGCCAATGCATGACAAGCCCACTGTGAACTCACCAACCGTTAGGTTGACACTTGCGTGGTTTAAACTTTTGCAGATCGCTAAGGAGTATCCGCTGGAGGTTGGCATGGCACGAGAAGATATTTATTCTGTTTAAACTAAACTTGGGAATTTTAAAACAATGTTTATGTAAAGCACGTGGTTAGTGCTAAGACAATATTTTATTCCGCTGCGTTGTATTTGAGACTTTACTTTATAACTGATTTTGAACTAACTCTGATTCATTTAGTATTTGTAACTGGTGGTTGTGAATCCTGGTCTAGCCGCACCCCTTAACGGCATAAACTCCGTTAGTGGTTATTTGGGGGTGTGACAGACTTGGTTAATTTACCAGATAAGCATGACTCGCATTCATCGAAGGAATCTGCATCTTGGGATTCGAGAATGCCAGCAGTTTGCAACTTCTTGATGCGGGCCTTACTTATGTGACCAAGTCTATGGTGCCATAACGAGGATTCGTTACTATCAGTTTTGTTTCTTTTAGAAACATGATAGAGCTGGTCGTTTGTTTGAACATCTATCTCATATATGCCATGTCGAGGTTTAGCCTCGAAATAAAAGATATTATTAAGGTAAGCAGAAATCACATTTCCACTAAATTTATACCGAAATCCTTGTTCAAACAATGAAGAGACAGAAATAATGTTTCTGGATAAACCAGGTGCATATAAACAGTTAATCAAATTAACTACAAGGCCAGAAGAGCATGAAAAAGAGTAAGTTCCAGCGGCAAGCACTGGGACTCTCTTCCCGTCACCAACGATGAGGTCCATGCAGCCTTGTTCTGTCTTCTTCCACTTCTCAGGTTCCTGCAAAACATTGACAATGTGATAACCACATCCAGTATCAAATACCCATGAATTGGAGGAAACAGTGAAAAGTTCAATAACATTTATTGAAATACCTGATGAGCAACCCTTATTAGGGTTCTTGGTCATCTTCAGCTTTGCAAGATAAACAGGACAGTTGCGACGCCAGTGTCCCATTTTGTTGCACTCATAGCACAGGCGCTCCTCGGGAGGCTGCACCTGTGGTTTCTTGCCTTTGCCTTCTTTGACCTTCTTGGCCTTGGAGATCTTTGTATTCGCAACTTTGAGCACGTTCGGCGTGGTCCTGATCTTCACGTTGGGTATCAACGGAATAACCTCCTCGATCGACTGAGCCGAACAATTAATCGCAAGAATACGATAATGTTCAGGCAAAGATCTGAGTACTACATCAAGAGCCATCCCATCAGAGATGGAGTAGCCAAGGTCGATCAGCCTGTCGCGATACGCTTTCATCAGCATGACATGATCGTATGGAGAGGAGTTGTTAGCCATAGAGCAGTTCACAAATTGTGAAAGTGCATCAGCTCGCTCAGTCCTCTGACTCAATTCAAATAAATCCTTGAGTTTACGAATGATGTCATAAGCAGACATCCCCATGAAATTGTACCGATAATCCTGAGTCATACTAGACAACATCAGGTCAGTGACGTCCTTATCATCGTCAGTGTGCTTTTGGAGCTCAGACCGCGAGTTCTCATTTAGCAAGTAAGATGGAATGCTCGCGATCGGTCGGTCAATGACATAGAGTTTTCCGAAGAGCCTTTAAAAGGTTCCTCAGGGTTGTCTGCCATGCGAGAAAGCCAGTCTCAGTGAAGGGGTCGAGTTGTACCATTGAACTTAATGGAGGTGAGTTTTCTTTAGCCTTCTGAAAATAAGCAAAGTAAATTTAATCAGTATTTTCGATGTTTATTTTTCTTTAAAATAAGTTGGTAAAGTTTATTTTTAAGAAAATGAGAATTCGTTTAGACGACATTACTTGAGACCGCCAAATGAGCCTCAGGAGCAAGGCCGTGTAAACAAACTGACAACGGTTGTCAATTGTGAGACTCAAGTCACAATTCTCGGTATGAGGCCGCTATATACATACAATTGTATTTTGCGGTACGTTTAGCCTCATCCGTGCCCACTCTAGCAATACACATCCGTGGCGCGGTGTTGAAATACTCCAACACCACGAACATGCACGTCTAAAGCGATAGTAATCCTAAATGGTCGATTGTGATGACACGGTGTTGAAATACTCCAATGTCCTCACCTTAGAAGGTACCCTCGGCACCAAGTGCGGTGTTGAAATACTCCAACACTGATGCTCCGGTAAATACGTTCCAAGTTCAACTTGAGATAGGATGGCACGAACTATCAGTTTTTATGAATTACCAAATAGGGATATTAATTACTTTTAATATTTAATTACCGTCAGACACGAACGATAAAACCCTATCACCACTCGGGACAAGTAAATTAATTTAACCTAATTAAATTACTAAGTTGTCGCGAATGGCATATTGTGTGTTAAACGGCATAAGGTCTTGATCTCGCTCGAGCCATACAAGCGAGATCATAAGGGACAAATTTAAAATAAATTAAATTAAATAAAATGGTGAACGATCGAGATGGCAACCCTATGCGATCTGGAATCCTGTTCAGCTCCCACTTGCTTCGACATCCCTCTGGCGTGTGTCCAGTCTTCGACATTTGGTTACATACAAATTTACAATTACTAAAACTACTTCTAGTAAACTAGCTCTAAATTTGTACAACTTTGAAACCCAAAATCCGGGTCCAATAAACCAAAACGAAATACAATCAATTGGGCCAACAACTTGGGCCAAACAGAGAAAGACAAAACACGCCAAACACATGCACACATGATCACAAAATATAGAGGGGTCGGCCGTAACACACAATATAATATATAGAATTAAAATAAATAAATAAATTAATTCTAATTCGCAATTTGGATTTAAGTCGAAATTGCGAACTACCGGTCGCGAAAAGACCGGTTCTGGTTTGCGCGCGGTGATAATGGCTCTGATACCACTGTTGGGTTTTACAGTGGGATCCGGGTTACCGATTTTAATTTTATTAAAACCGATTTATTAATTAAATTAATTCTCAATTAATTTGGCAGCGGAAACGATTAAAACGCGGATGCAACCGTAACAGGATCAATCACCGGAACACGACAAACACAGAAAAATATATTTATTTAAAATAAATAAATAATTAAATATCTAATAAATTAGATATACCTTGGCGGGATCCGAGCAACCGCTCGAGACACCCGGATTCAACGGGCTCGCGCTAGGACGAACTGAGACGTCTGACTCGAACCTTCGAGACAGATCATCGACGGCGGCATCGGCGGCGGCGGCGGCGGTAGTGGCGGCGGCGGTGGTAGGGATACCACCGGTGGTGATGACAAAATCTTCTCCGTCGGAATGCCCACCGGGACCGATCCCACGACGAACGACTCGCCGGAGATCAGAGGAGGGGCGGCGGCGGCGGACGGGTAGAGCGGCGCCGGCCACGACGACGCGACCGGACGCGGCGGTCTCGGCTGCGCCGGCAGCGCGAGAACCACCGGTCGGTGGTCGCGCGGCGGCGCGTGAGCGGCAGCGGCGGCGGCGGCGGCTTGAGCCGCGGCGGCGGCTCGGGCTGCGGCTTCGGCTTCGGCTCGGGCTGCGGCTTCGGCTCGGGCTGAGACGGCTTCGCTCTCGAGACGGGCACAGATACTGGCAAGACGAGGATCCATCGGAAATCACGAACGGATCACGGTGGTGGAGGCAGGGCGGCGACAGCGGTCGGCGGCGGCGGCGTGAGCCGGCTTCGGCTTGGCTTACGGCGCAGAGAGGGAGGGAGAGGAGATTAGGGTTTTGTTTTGTGACTTCTGTTGCAATCTATCTCCCTCCTCTCATTTAATATAAAATTCGCGGACCGGGGCCTGCGAACTGGGCCCGGTCGCGATCCACCTTTAGTCCTCCAACCGATCAGTCTGTTAATCCGGTAACAACTGATCGGTTCGTCTTTTAATTTCCGAGTAAGTTTGAACCGATAGATTTTGTCGATTTAAATAAATAATTAATATTTATTTAATTCACCATTTAGTTCGTTTATTTCTAATTAACAATTAATTAGATGTAATAGTCCGTTGACCCGGGTGTAACTCTTACGGGTCAATATCGGTCGGGTTCGTTAATTTGTCGGGTCAGGACACCATATATCCAACAAAAGGCTGATCCAGATATGAAAGATCCAGCTAATGAGGATGATTTTCTTTAAGCTTGTTTAGCTGGGGTTTTCTTTGTTGTTCCGGTGGAGAGAGGTTGAGAAACATTTGTTTTCTGGGCAGTCTTTGTTGGTGGCATGGGAGAATAAGGAGGTGGAGGTGGAGGCATGCCTTCATAAGCTTGAGATGAAGGTTTGCATTTCTTTGAGTTCTTTCTCTGGAGTTGGTATGTTTCATTTTCTTCTTCACTTGGATCATTTCCTTGAAGTCTTGTCTTCTTCATTGGAGGTTGAACGAAGATTGTGATTAGCTTTCTTTTCTAATTTGTTCCTTTTATCGTTTGTTTCCATTCTATTTCCATTTCTCTCATATGATCTTCTTGAGAAGAGTGTTTGATCTCCAGGTTTGCTGAAGTCCGTTGATTTCTTGTCAGTTTGCTTCTGGCTGATCTTATTTCTTCTTGTGCCTTCTTTGCTTGATTTTTGCCCATATCTTCAAGAGTCTTTTTCTTGTTTATTAATTATTTAGATAAATTTTTAATGATTTGTTCATCATCGCTTGTGTCTACAGATTGCAGATTTTGAAGACTTTTGCTGATGTCTTCTGAAATCTTGTTGGCCTCCTTACTTAGTTCTTCTTTCCAGGTTTTCAGCTCAACTACTAGAGTGTTTAGTTGATTGGTGTTCTGAGCTGTGTTTCTTTCTACCTTCGTGAGTTTTTATGAGTTTGAGCACTTGAGTTTTCCTAGTTCATGAAGGTCAATATTCTGATCCCCTTTGAAATTGAATATTTTCTCTCTGATTGTTTAAGAGAATTTTAAGAGATCAGATTTGAGTAGGATACTGGGTGAGTTTGGAGTTGGATCAACAGATGATCTTTCTCCTTCTAACATACCAGAGGACAACACATGTCCAGCAGTTTTACTAACATATTCTCTGTTGAGAGTTTTGCTAGTTCCTCGAATACCAGAAATATCTGATGTTCCTAGGTCTTCCACATTCATTGTCTTTATCTTGGATGGTTCAGACTCATGTGTTGTTTGATTACTCTTTTCAGAATCCTCATGTGTCGAATCCTCAGGGAACCAAACCCTGTGGATTCTTTCCAAGTTTCCTTGACTCATTGAGTCTCCAGTTGTTGGTGCTTGCTGATGACTCTCAAAGTCATCAAACAGGTTGGGCTTGGTGGCTATTACATGATTGTGGATCTGAGGGGGTGAGTTTGGTGGGCTAAAGTTGAAGTTTTTATAGGCTGGTGTGGTGGAGTTGGATGTGGTAGAGTCAGGTGAATTGCTGTTTAGACTGACTGATTCAGAAAAGTGGGATGTTTGTGGGCTGTGTTTAGGGGTTGGTTGTTCAGGTTTGGATGAGTTCTGTTTTTGTAGTTCTATTCCTTCTTTGTATTTTATCAGAACTAGGGAACCATCTGGTATATTTAAAAGTAATGAAATAGGTATAGAGGATACAAAGTGTATTGTACCTGATTCAAACTTTTTCAGAATTTTCAGAGTGGTTGACCTATGCTTGGCTCTTGTCATAGCTAATGATCCTTCCTGACACTTATTAAAGATGAGTAGGGAAAGAAACCTCATAAATGGGATGTGGGTGGTTTCTTTATTTTCCTTGTGTTTATCTTCAATTCTTTTTACTAGATTCCTCCACAACATAGCTCCATAATCCGTTCTTTTATTCAGGATTAGAGTGACCATCATAGAGTATATTGATTCACTGGTTTGGTCTGATGAGCCGTCTTTAGCAGTTAGGCTGTAGATCAGAGTGTGCAACATCAGTTTCCACTTTCACTCTAGCTAATTGATATTTATACCTAAGATTGTAGTAAAGCTTGTTCCTTTGTTCAAGGAATTGATGATTTTGAGAATTTTTGATTTAGTTGGGGGTTGAGCAGGGTCTCTAGGTGCATTGAGGTCAATAACTTGTCTGAAGTCTTCTTCTGAAAACTGTAGAGTTGTTGTGGATCGATCTTTATTTTCAATGATTGCTTCAATCTATACCTGTTTAGTCACAGTTTCAGTTTTTACTCTTATTGTTGACAAGACATTCATAATAGTCTTTTTGGTGATTTCTTCATCTTCAGTGAGAGCTATCATGATTGGCGAGTGCCTTAATGCTTCTTTGATGATTTGTACATCGTTTGAGTAGGCTGGTGGGTTTAGATTTGCTCGCATATTGTGTTGCTCTATGAATGTTCTGAACAGGGAGATTTGAGAGGATGAAGCCATTTTGATTGTTCGGAGAAATGCTTTGCTTGGTGAGGATTGTGAATTGAGGAACGGTGTTTGATTTGGAAGATGATTGAGGATTTTATGGCATGAGAGAGATTCTAGGTTTTTAACGGCTCTTTTTCACTGATTGGATTGACTGGGTGGTGAAACGGATGTCCGTTGGATCATTGATTCTCCCCGTAACTGAAAAAAGTTATTGTTTCTATTTATTGGGAGCTTTTGGTCTTCAATGTCGGCTGGGATTTCTCGATGGAGAATTGTTTTGATCCCAATTTTCAGGGTGACATCGAATGAGTTTTACTTCCAACAATCCAAAAAGATCCAGTTCCAGCAAATTTTCCAACAAATTTTTCAACAAGATACCTAGTACAAAACTTATTTAAACATTAAGTTTAAGTGAGTGCATGTAGTCCTACAGGTACAAGGTAGGATAATTCTGGCGGGTTTTGGAGGATATGTTCTAGCTTCAAGCTGGAGAGGGGTGTTATTATGAGAGATGTGTCTCATGCCTTCATCTTCTTCCTCTATTGTCTCATTTGGAAGTCCAGTAATGTGAAGGCTAAGATACCTTTGAGAAGGTACTAGTTGGGTGGAAAATTTGCGGGGGATTGCTTCCCATTGCTTGGCTTGGAAAATCATTATTGTCACAAAACGAGGATATAGAATAACTCTCTCTTCTACAGGGAGATAGTAGTTTTTTTTCATGTTCTGTAGAAGATAGTGAAAGAAGTTCCTATCCAGTCCGTGAATTAGAGCATGCATGACCATTTGAGTGTCATGGCCAGCAAGATGATGATTATTGACCCGGGAAGAGAAGTAGAGTTGAATTTGAGAGAAGAAGGATTTCCAGATGAGAGGAAGATGGAATTTGTTGGCCTGTTCTTCAAAAAAATTTCCATCATACCCAATGTCAATGAAGATTTCAATGACTTAGGCCCTGTTGAAGTGAATGGCTCCATTTTTGTCATTCAGACTGAGAGCAAAGCGAATGGATTCTTCAGTGATTTCAAAGGTGACGTGATTCACACAAGTTCTTATTGGGCTTCCAGGTAGGTTAGGTTCAGATCTTGCATTGACCCAGAATTCCCTTAGAAATCCGTATCTGAAGGGAGTGTTTTGATTGAGTGCAACCCCAATAGCACAAGTTCGCAAGAACCTTATCATTCTGGTAAAGGTTGGCAGATGGTTGGAGGTATGAAGACAGAGGTTGTGAGTTTGGTGAAGTGGAATTTGGAAGGCTTGTCTATCTAACAGAGCTTGAAAATCCATTTTCTGATGTATATTTGAATGAAGATTGGATTTGTTTGGATGTGTACTTGGATGAGTTGTCAGTGATATCCAATTATTTGTAATCGGGAAGAGTTCAGAAGTCTAGATATTTGGAAGTAAGACTTTTGGGCTTTGTCGGCTGCTTAGACCTCTGATAGAGGTAGTTGGGATGGTTTGTGAGAGGGAATTAACTCTTATTTTCATCATTCTCCTGTCTTTAGAGTTATTATTACCTTTTTTGTGTGCTTTAACTCACAAAGATTTGTTTCCGGATATGCCTATTACTATTTAAGTATGTGATTTGATAGGCATCATTTCTCATTAGGAAGAGAAAGTCAACTTTTAAAAGAAGCATTTTGAAAGTGACAAGTGTCTCTTTAGATCATTTATTATAAAAGGAGGAAAAGAAAAAAAATACTTGAAAAGTTAAAAAAGGACTCCCGCTAGATATGTGCAAGATTGGAAGTCATTTAGTTGATACAAATATTCTTTCGAAATTCTGATGAGTATCTGTTCAAGCAGAAAACTTTATTTGGTTTTTGGAACCCATTAGTTTTTGGGTTTTTTGTTAGTCATTTCAGTGGTTTCGTTTCATTTTTATTTTTACAAATTTGGAAGATACACTCAAGGAGGTGTTACACTTTGCTGAGAATATTTGTTTAATGTTGTAGTGTTTTCCAAATAGTTTTACCATTTCATTGCACTTGCAGTGCTTGTATATGATACTTTCTCCAAAACTTTCAAGATTTCGACTTGAGGAGCTGGTTGAGTCAGATTTGGTTTTGATTGAGTCATGAGGTTTGGACTGAGTGTTATATGAAGTTTCAGAGACTGGACTTTTGCTTTTGTCGTAAATGTCCAGTTGTGATTCATTTTGACTGATGCTTTTTACAAAGACGGTCTTGGAGTTTTTTGTCCCTTGAACATACCCAATCCCCTGCCCATGATTTCTTGGTGTGTTTGTCATATTTTCAAGTTGATCATGAGCATTTATGAGACCATTTATTTTCTTTGTTTCCATATGCAACCTTTGATATAAGGTTGCACGTGCAGTCTCATAGTGATCAATTTTGGCTTTATTGCCCAAGTTTTGTGTTTCTAGTTGTCTTATTCTGAACAATTCTTTTTCTCTATCCCCTTTTAGTTGATGAAGTTCAGATAGGAGAGAGTTAATTTCTTCTTTAAAAGTTTTAAACTTGTTTTCATTTAAAAGTTTGTTTCTTTCAGAGTTTTCTTGAAGAACTTTGTAGTTGATTGACATGTTATTGAATTGAAAGATTAGATTAGTGTGATATGAGCTTACTTGTTCTCAATGTGAGATTTCAGAGAGATTAGTTGAGAGAGATTCAACGTTTGTCATAAGACATTTGTTGGAGTGACACTCTTCATCTGAGGATGACTCAGAATCCCAGTTCTCAACTTCAGCCATTAATGTCTTTTCTTTCTGCATGGCATCTTCATACTTCCTTTTGTAGTATGCAGCATCTTTGACTCTTTTGTTCTTTCATTCAGAAACATAGTGGCCCATTGTTCCACATTTGAAACACTTTACCTCACTCTTATCAACTTCAGGTTTGTTGTATTCAGATGGATGTTTCTTGCTTTCTTCATTTTTTTGAAAAATTGTTTCTGGTTGACCAGGAAGGATTCTATTTGAATCTTCCAAATTGTTTGGTCAGAAGTGCTAGTGATTTTTCAAACGACTCATTTTCTGTTTCATGCTCAGAGTATTCATTTTCTGAGTCACTTAGTTCTTTTCGTTTTGAGTGGCTTGGCTCTTGTTTGATATTTCTTTTCCTTAGATTGTTAATATTGTGGTAAAGCGATTGTAAGTTTTTAAAAGTGACTCGCTTGGAAGTGACTTGAAAGATTCATATTGGTTTAGTGCTTTTGTTCTCTTGTTTCTTTTCATTTGATCCCCCCCCCCATCAAAGAGTTTATCGAGGGCATCCCATATGCCCTTGGCTGAGATGTTCCAGTCAACTTGACAGAATATTTTATGAGGAAGAGCCATGATGAGAACTGTCTTGGCTCTGTCCTTATTTATTTCTTTGGTCTTGTCTTCTTCACTCCACCATTTCCTTTCTTTAGGAATGATGCGAGCGGACACATCAGCTGAGGTTTCAGTTTCTTTTATATCAGGAATGTCAACTGTGGGGTAATGGGGTCCCTTGGCTATGCATTCCAACAGGGAGCTATCAACTTCATTTAGGAAGTTGATAATTTTGATTTTCCACTATGGATATTCCTCCCTAGCAAGCAGAGGGGGTTTTGCCAATGAACCAAGTGATTTTCCATTGTTCCAGCTTGAAGACATTTTTGAGAGAGTGTTAAAGAGCAGGAAATTTGAATATTGATTATTCAATCTGCTCTAATACCAATTGTTGGGTTCCGTGAGGGGCTCTTTAACAATGTTGGCACAATTTGATTTAAACAAGATAAACAAGTTGCGGAAAGTAAATCAAATTGGAAGACAGCAATTCATAAAAGGGTTATTCTATATATCTCAAATGTAAATGGTTTACATGAGTTTATAGTATAACTATGTATCAACAGAAATAACTTTTCTATAAGAGTGATGTTGTAATTGCTTTTAGGAGATATTGAATTGTATGCTTGATGTCTTGCTTTGTTTGGTGAAGTGAGCTTGCTATTTATAGGAAGATGTAGCAAGTTGTAATTGGATTAGGTGGTTGGGGACGGTTGATTTTGGAGTGTGTCAGAGTATATAGAGATAAATTGAAGATATTCAATTTATCTCTTTTTTCAACTGTCTTTAACTGCTTTCGTGATTAATGTCAAGTTGACATTTATTTTGCTTGTTCTTCACACAAAGGTAGAATTTGTTCTTCTCGTAATCTTTATCTTCTGATAGTCCATAACTCCTTCAGGACTCTTCTTCGAATACTAAGAAGGCCGTGAACTTTTTGTACGTCGTATGCCTACCTTTTTTGAAAAATTTCCGAACGTTTTGGTAGACGGAGACGGGATCAGATGTTTGGGGCAGTATAAGCGTTCAAGGAGTAGTAAATCATATCACGGGAGGAAACTTTGCGTTGAGTTCTATTACTATTAATGACCCCTTCTTTCTTTGTCTGTTTTTTATGCTTCCCATTAGAAGCCTTCTACAGAAATGAGGATTTCTGTAGAATTTATTCTGTACAGAACAACTTCGGAATTTCCGGAGTAGTTCTGTATGAGTACAGAAATCATGCAGAAATCTGTATTTCATACAGACTTCCATATCCTTTCTCTTTTAAGGATATATCTTGTCTTTTCTTCTAATACTTGACTCTTTTGTGTTACATTTACATTGTGTTCTAACAATCTCCCCCTAAGTATTTGAAGAAAATAAACAAAAAGAGAAAGTAACATATGCATAGATCATTTTCATTAATCTTTTTACATAAACGAAAGAAGTCTTGTCCATCATGATTTAAAATTTACAAGTCTTTTCTGATTTTTGCCCTACCAGTGAGTGAGTTAATTTCAAAATTTTACTCTGTAGTACATTCTTCCAGTAGAGTTTTGAAGACGGTTCTTTCTTTTATCAGGGCATCAATTTCTGCTTTGATGAATTCCTTGGTACTGCTGCTGTTAGTCTTGTATTTCTCTATAATGAACAAGAAGAATTCTAAGACCAGATTTATATACTTCTGTGTTTCTTTTAGCCTGAAGAATCTTCTTTCTTCAGAGTGCTCTCTGAAGCATATACCAGAGATTGGGTTGAGAAATGTTGTACCGGATCCTCTCCATGAGACTTCAGAAGGGATAGTCTCATTTTGCTTTGTTAAAAATAGTAGAGGGATGTTGGATTCTTTTGCTAATTCGACATCCCACATGTGCTTGTCTTATGAACATCTTTTTACCAGCTTCAATTCCTTGGTATAAGGCAGTGCTTACCCTCTTTGTTTTTTAGGGTTGACTTGAGAAGTACCTTATAAATGACATCAACTGTATTGGTTTAAATTGTTGTAGGTCTTTATCAGTGAATTCCTTGATGCTCTCATCATTTGTCTTTAATATGTAACAGTTGAAGTGATCTACCCATAGGTGTTCTGTTATAGGTTGGGCCTTGATCTTTATGAATTCTTTAATCATGGGCATTGTGTAGTTTGGATCATCCTCAACTGATATTGGGGTGGTCCTGTCAAAGGCTTTTCTTGATAGGGGGCTCATTGTGGGTTTATCCTCTTCTATTTTGAGTAGTTTCTCTTGTAGTTCTCTAACTTCTTCCCAGATGACTTTTTGCATATTCTGCTTTTCAGAGTAATCATCTTCAAAGGCTGATCCAGATATGAAAGATCCAGCTAATGAGGATGATTTTCTTTAAGCTTGTTTAGCTGGGGTTTTCTTTGTTGTTCCGGTGGAGAGAGGTTGAGAAACATTTGTTTTCTGGGCAGTCCTTGTTGGTGGCATGGGAGAATAAGGAGGTGGAGGTGGAGGCATGCCTTCATAAGCTTGAGATGAAGGTTTGCATTTCTTTGAGTTCTTTCTCTGGAGTTGGTATGTTTCATTTTCTTCTTCACTTGGATCATTTCCTTGAAGTCTTCTCTTCTTCATTGGAGGTTGAACGAAGATTGTGATTAGCTTTCTTTTCTAATTTGTTCCTTTTATCGTTTGTTTCCATTCTATTTCCATTTCTCTCATATGATCTTCTTGAGAAGAGTGTTTGATCTCCAGGTTTGCTGAAGTCAGTTGATTTCTTGTCAGTTTGCTTCTGGCTGATCATATTTCTTCTTGTGCCTTCTTTGCTTGATTTATGCCCATATCTTCAAGAGTCTTTTTCTTGTTTATTAATTATTTAGATAAATTTTTAATGATTTGTTCATCATCGCTTGTGTCTACAGATTGCAGATTTTGAAGACTTTTGCTGATGTCTTCTGAAATCTTGTTGGCCTCCTTACTTAGTTCTTCTTTCCAAGTTTTTAGCTCAACTGCTAGAGTGTTTAGTTGATTGGTGTTCTGAGCTGTGTTTCTTTCTACCTTCATGAGTTTTTCTGAGTTTGAGCACTTAAGTTTTCCTAGTTCATGGAGGTCATTATTCTGAACCCTTTTGAAATTGAATATTTTAAGAGATCAGATTTGAGTAGGATACTGGGTGAGTTTGGAGTTGGATCAACAGATGATCTTTCTCCTTCTAACATACCAGTGGACAACACATGTCCAGCAGTTTTCTAACAGATTCTCTGTTGAGAGTTTTGTTAGTGCCTAGAATACTAGAAATATCTGGTGTTCCTAGGTCTTCCACATTCATTGTCTTTATCCTGGATGGTTCAGACTCATGTGTTGTTTGATTACTCTTTTCAGAATCCTCATGTGTCGAATCCTCAGGGAACCAATCCCTGTGGATTCTTTCCAAGTTTCCTTGACTCATTGAGTCTCCAGTTGTTGTTGCTTGCTGATGACTCTCAGAGTCATCAAACAGGTTGGGCTTGGTGGCTATTTCAGGAATGTGGATCTGAGGGGGTGAGTTTGGTGGGCTAAAGTTGAAGTTTTTATAGGCTGATGTGGTGGAGTTGGATGTGGTAGAGTCATGTGAATTTCTGTTTAGATTGACTGATTCAGAAAGGTGGGATGTTTGTGGGTTGTGTTTAGGGGTTGGTTGTTTAGTTTTGGATGAGTTCTGTTTTTGTAGTTCTATTCCTTCTCTGTATTTTATCAGAACTGGGGAACCATCTGGTATATTTAAAAGTAATAAAATACGTATAGAGGATATAGAGTGTATTGTACCTGATTCAAACTTTTTCTAAATTTTCAGAGTGGTTGACCTATGCTTGGCTCCTGTCATAGCTAATGATCCTTCCTGACACTTCTTGAAGATGAGTAGGGAAAGAAACCTAATAAATGGAATGTGAGTGGTTTCTTTCTTTTCCTTGTGTTTATCTTCAATTCTTTTTACTAGATTCCTCCACAGCATAGTTCCATAATCTATTCTTTTATTCAGGATTAGAGTGACCATCATGGAGTATACTGATTCACTGGTTTAGTCTGATGAGCCGTCTTTAGCAGTTAGGCTGTAGATGAGAGTGTGCATCATCAGTTTCCACTTTCACTCTAGCTTATTGATGTTTATACCTGAGATTGTAGTAAAGCTTGTTCCTTTGTTCAAGGAATTGATGGTTTTGAGAATTTTTAATTTAGTTGGGGGTTGAGCAGGGTCTTCTGGTGCATTGAGGTCAATAACTTGTCTGAAGTCTTCTTCTGAAAACTGTAGAGTTATTGTGGATCGATCTTCGTTTTCAATGAGTGCTTCACTCCATACCTGTTTAGTCATAGTTTTAGTTTTTACTCTTATTGTTGACAAGAGATTCAAAAGAGTCTTTTTGGTGATTTCTTCATCTTCAGTGAGAGCTGTCATGAGAGGCGAGTGCCTTAATGCTTCTATGATGATTTATACATCGTTTCAGTAGGCTGGTGGGTTTAGATTTGCTCGTATATTGTTTTGCTCTATGTTGAATGTTCTGAACAGGGAGATTTGAGAGGATGAAGCCATTTTGATTATTCGGAGAAATGCTTTGCTTGGTGAGGATTGTGAATTGAGGAACGGTGTTTGATTTGGAGAATGAGTGAGGATTTTATGGCATGAGAGAAATTCTAGGGTTTTAATGGCTCTTTTTCACTGATTGGATTGACTGGGTGGTGAAACGGATGTCCGTTGGATCATTGATTCTCCCCGTAACTGAAAAAAGTTACCGTTTCTATTTATTGGGAGCTTTTGACATCTTCAATGTCGGCTGGGATTTCTCGATGAAGAATGTTTTGATCCCAATTTTCAGGGTGACATCGAATGAGTTTTCCTTCCAACAATTACAGTATCTTTCTTCCTCCCTTCTTCCCCCTTTTTTGTGTGTGTGTGGGAAAGTACGTTAAAGATTTCTCATTTCCCTCTTTTGTTTCATTCTAGCATTCTAGCTTCTGTACATAACTACTTTGGAATTTCCGGAGTTGTTCTATATGACCAGTTTCTTAGTAAAGAACAGAAGAAAGACAGAATCACTAGTAGTGATGATTTAACATAACACAATTTAAGCTTTTCTTACAGCAATCCAAAAAGATCCAGTTCCAGCAAATTTTCCAACAAAATTTTCAACAAGATACCTAGTACAGAACTTATTTAAACATTAAGTTTAAGTGAGTGCATGTAGTTCTACAGGTACAAGGTAGTATAATTCCGGTGGGTTTTGGAGGATATGTTCTGGCTTCAAGCCGGAGAGGGATGTTGTATGAGAGATGGGTCTCAGGCCTTCATCTTTTTCCTCTATTTTCTCATTTGGAAGTCCAGTAATGTGAAAACCAAGATACCTTTGAGAAGGTACTAGTTGGGTGGGAAATTTACGGGGGATTGCTTCCCATTGCTTGGTCTGGCAAATCATTGTTGTCAGAAAATAAGGATATAGAATAACTCTCTCTTCTACAAGGAGATATCAGTTGTTTTTCATGTTCTGCAAAAGATAGTGGGAGAAGTTCATATTCAGTCCATGAATTAGAGAATGCATGACCATTTGAGTGTCATGGTCAGCAAGATGATGATTATTGACCCGGGAAGAGAAGCAGAGTTGAATTTGAGAGAAGAAGAATTTTCAGATGAGAGGAAGATGGAATTTGTTGGCATGTTCTTTAAAAAAATCCATCATACCCATTGTCATTGAAGGTTTCAATGACTTGGGCCCTGTTGAAGTGAATGGCTCCATTTTATTCATTCAGACTGAGAGCAGAGAGAATGGAGTCTTCAGTGATTTCAAAGGTGAGGTGATTCACACGATTTCTTTTTAGGCTTCCAGGTAGGTTGGGTTCAGATCTTGCATTGACCCAGAATTCCCTTAAAATTCGTATCCGAAGGGAGTGTTTTAGGTGAGTGCAAACCCAATAGCACCATTTTGCAAGAACCTTATCATTCTGGTAAAGGTTGGCTGATGGTTGGAGGTATGAAGACAGAGGATGTGAGTTTGTTGAAGTGGAATTTGAAAGGCTTGTCTGTCTAACAGAGCTTGAAAATCCATTTTCTGATGAATATTTGAATGAAGATTGGATTTGTTTGGATGTGTACTTGGATGAGATGAGAGTGATATCCATCTATTTGTAATCGGGAAGAGTTCAGAAGTCTGGATATTTGGAAGTAAGAGGCTTTGTCGGCTACATAGACCTCTGATAGAGGTAGTTGGGATGGTTTGTGAGAGGGAATTAACTCTTATTTCCATCATTCTCCTATCTTTAGAGTTATTATTACCTCTTTTGTGTGCTTTAACTCAGAATGATTTGTTTCCCGATATGCCAATTGTTATTTAAGTATGTGATTTGATAGGCATCATTTCTCATCAGGAAGAGAAAGCCAACTGTTGATACCTGATACCTGATATGTGCGTTGTGTGAAGTATCAAACAAAGGACAAGTTTAAGCCAAAGTGTTACTGGCCGAACTTGGTCCGGACCAGGAGTTCGGACTGGCCAAACCTGAGGTTCGGACAGAGATCGGCCTAGCGCCTATATATAATGTTTGTTCTTTGTATTTTGTCAGAGTTCTGAGCATGTGAGATTCTTTTAAGTGTGTGTTTCTGAGAGTGTATTCTCTGTTTCATTTCTAAGTGTTCTCTGATTGTAATTGTTCATTTGTGATCAATAAAACAATCGGTTAATTACGTTTCAATGTCCAAGTAGCTAGATTGAGTAGACGATCCGATGCTCACGCATTTTCAAGTGGTATCAGAGCTATCTGCTTCACTCTACTGATCTGTGGTTGCTATTTCTGGATTTTTGAACCGTTTTTGGTGTTTCTCGAGTTTGTTTGTTGTTTTTCATCAATTCTATCGGGTCTTTGGTGTCAAATCTGCTTCTAAATCGTTCCTTATCGAGTTTCCTGATCCACGATTACAAGTTTCGTCAAAATCAGTCAAGTTTTGCGCGTTTTTGAAAAATTATGATGAAGTTCGGAGGGTACTGGTCGAGTTCGGAGTAACTGCTCCGAAGCTCAAGTTCGGACAGTGTTTGGTCTGTGTTCGGAGAGAGTTCGGTTATCGTTCGGTGAGAGTTCGGAGTTATTCCAGTTCGGTTCTTGTTCGGTCGAGGTTCGGAGGTATTTTCGAATAGAGTTCGGACTGTTAATTGAGGTTCGGATGAAGATCGGAGGGAGTTCGGAGCACAGGGTTAAGTTCGGATAGAGTTCCGCCGACAGTTTTTAAATTTTTCAAACGATGACGGAATTTCAAGCTTTTGCCGCTATGCAAAACGCATTGCAAACAATGCTGAATTTTGATAATGAAATCGGAACAAGTTAGAAAGTTCCCAAATTATTGAAACTTGAAGATTATCAGAATTGGAAACAACGATTTTCGGCTTATATAAGTATGAATGACATCGATTTGTGGATTCCAATCAAGAAACTTTATCAACATCCGACTGATGGGGGAGATTTCAAGGAAGTTCATACCTTTGACATTGCTGAGAGGAAAGCTTATGAACTTGAACAAAAAGCTTTCGGTTATCTTACAATGGTATTACCTACTAAGTTGTTACATCAATTCAGCACACGCAAGAAATCAAAACAATTGTGGGATGCTTTATCCGCAAGATGTGAGGGTAATGATGATTACAAGAAAAGTCGGAAGAAAGTGTTGAATAAAGAATTTGATAATTTTCAATATTATGACAATGAGAACATTACTGCCCTTGTTTCCCTATTTTCACATCTGATTAGTGAATTAAAGGTTGTTGGAATTGAGAAGACTGATGCTAATTTGAAGGAGAAAATTATGGAAGCGTTGCCTGAAAAATGGGAAAATTATGGTTTGCTTCTTACTCATGATAAGGATTATTCTGCATTAACATTTCATGAGCTTACTGGAAAACTTCATGCTCGAGAAATGGAAATGTTAAATTTTAAAAAGTCATCTGCTACCTTGCAGAATCCTGAATTGTATCATGGTGAGAATAGTGCAAGCATGAGTGCTAAATCTAAGCCAAATCTGAGTACGGCACCAAGTGTTGCTTTTAATGGCTGGAGCTTCAGGAAATTCTGATAACAATTCATCACGGGGTTGTAGTTTCACAATTCCAAATTCTTTAAGTCAAAATGCCTTTTCTGTTGAATCAATGGATGATTGTGCCAAAATGATTGCTGCTTTAATCTCATCATCATTTGGTTTAGTTATAAAAAATGTTGCTGATGCACGATTAACAAGAGATGATCTTGATGCTCTTGATGATGATCAATTGATTGAATTGAATTTATCTTAGCAATATGCTATGCTGAGTCACTGATCAAAGAGATTTTTCAAGAAGCATGGAAAAACTACTTCTGATTTTAGTGAGAAATTAGGTTTTGATAAATCAAAAATAAAGTGTTACAAGTGTTCAAAGCTTGGACATTTTGCCAAAGAATGTCAACGGGCACATATTAGCAAGTCTGGTTTTCCACTATCAAGCAAGCTTGGTTTTACTCAACCATCTTCTAGTAATACAGACAAGACAACAACTTTAACAGTTCAACAGGATGCTGTTTATGATTGGGGTCAACGGTTTGGATATGATTCATCAGCCTTGATTGTTACTCATGATCAGTCAGATGATTCTTGTTCAGATACTAGTTCCGATACTAGTTCAACACCAAGTTCTTATGAATCTGCTGAAAACTTGGAGAGTCTGATGAAAGAAAATGCATCGTTGCTGAATAAAATTCACAACCAGTTTGAGGAATTCAACTTGATTAATTCAGATTTGAAATTTTCTAAGGAACATGAGAAGGAGTTGATTTTGAAGAATGAATGTCTGATTACCGAGGTCAAGTTGTTGAATGAAGCTTTAGAGAATGTTGAAGCTGCAAAAGCTAAGATCTCTGAAGAAAAGGACAAGTTAGTTCAAGAAGTTAAGAAATGGAAACTTGATGCAGAAGATGTTGTTTCTGATTTCAATAATTTAATTGACAAGTCCAAAATCAAACTTGATCTGCTTACAAAAAATGCTGAAGAATCTGCTGCTAAGATTGAAGCATATCAAGTTGACATGGAAACGTTGTTAGATGAGAAGTGGGAATTGGTGAGTTTAAATAAAGTTCAGAAAGCAAAACTGGAAATTCAGAAGCGAAATGAGGATAAATTTGAAGAAAGAATATTTTGAGGGCATGGAAAATCTTCGTATGCAAAAGTGTGAAACACACAAAGTTGCCAAAAGATTGATTGCTACTAAGAAGGAGTTAGCTGAAGCACAACAACTAATTTCTGATCCGAAAATTCAAGTCATTAATGCTAATAGATTGCTCAACAATGTTTCAAATTCTCAAGTGTTCACAAGCTTCTTAGCTAATGATGCAAATTTTGAGAAAATGTTTGATAAAACTGCATCACCCCCTGCTCAAATCAAAGAAGCATTCAAAGAAGTAAAGGAACAGATTGAAGAATTTGATTATTCAAAGGTTTCATCATCTGCTTCTGAAGAAGAAAAGGTTGTTGAGAAAAAGAAAATCAAAAAGAATAAGAAGAAGAAAGGCAAGAAATCTGAGATTCCTCCTGCTCCAATTTTTGTATCTGGTTCATCTTCAGCTGATAATGAGAAATCGGCTACTTCAAGTGACAAGATTCGTTCTCAACCTGTGTAAGGATCAAATAAACCCTCACGCGATATCTAAACTAGTGAAACCGTGCGGAATCCGGTTTAACTAGGCGATTCAAGAGCAAACACACTAAACAGTAATCGAAAAGTGTAATAAAGCAAGTAAAGACAAACCGATTAGAAGAAACCACTTTAGATTGATTGCTGATTACACCTTGATCGAAATTCTCTGTGAGAATTTCGATATCACCACTAACACCAACAAAAACACAAGCAACCTTTACAAAACATAATAAAACCCTATATATAGGTAAAGGGTTTCGTAAACCCCTAGGCCCATGTTGCCAAAATCGGACCTAAACCCCTACCCATCTTAGCCCATTTACATATTAAAACTAGCCCAAAACAACTAAACAAGCCCAAATCAATCTAATGCAAAAGCCTTAAATTTCAGGTCTCTACAATCTTCCCCTAGGCTTTAGCATTAGACAGTCTTCACATTCTGAACTTCTTGGACAAATTCACAGTTGCTGGATCATACCAGAGCTCCTTGGCCACAATCTCAGCTACTGCCCGAGTGTAACACTTTGCATACTCCTCAGTGTCAGGGTTACACTCAATCTGATGTTTAGCTAAGACCAGGATGTCTTTCTTGTGAAACCGCATCAGATCATGAACTTCCATGACATTAATGGTCTGGGACTCGCAGAGAATCTTCGCTTCACCAGAATAATCACTATACGCCCATGTCTGAAAGTCATGCAGACAGTCTTCAGGATGTCTCATGGGAAGAGGAATCGTCTTTGTCTTGTCTGTAGGAGGATACAAGACATTTGTAAACTTCTTGAGCTTCTCACCTTCCTTCCCTGGGATACATTTCTTTCCATCCCATTTGAAAACCTTTCTGTATTTCATCACATACGACTTCTTGTGAGGAAAATCCTCAAACTTCCTGAACTTGCTCCTCACAGCTTTCTCCAATTTCTTATAGAAATACGTGGCTTGATCATTGTTTGACGGGTTGGAGAATGGAGCCTGATATAGCATAGTCAAATCCACGTTCGTCCAGGAGTAGAATTGAGTCCAGCTTTTGTAATACTCTAATGGATATTGACCCCTTCTTCTTACTACGAACATGTTCTTTTCACCATCAAACATCCATGTCTTCACTGGTGCAGTAATGCCTTGTCTATCATGATAATGTTCTCCCAGCTGAATTAGATATCTCTCAGGTGGATAGGCAAATGTTTGTGACTCCCAACCTCCATCAAAGTCAGAAGCGGGAACAGTCATATAATCTCTATCCCTGGTATCTTTATCTTCACTCGAGGCATCAGGTAAACTCGGTTGAGTTTCATCAGGAATATCAGCTTCAAAGTCAAATACTGGTGATTGTGAGGAATCACCTACCCCTGATCCTCTTTCAACTCTTTCTCCTTGCCTTGATCTTTCTGAATTCAGCTGCCTGATCAGCTTGTGAAGTTCTCTAAACTGCCTTGAAAATTCTCTGTTCACCTTCTTTTGATTCTCCAATTCAGTATTGTGAACCTTCTGAATATCAATCAGATCAACAATAATCTCACTTTGAGTTTCATTTTGGGCTTTCAACTCTGCTATCTCAGCTCTGAGTTCCTTCTCTAATCTGAACTCCGGGGTTTCTACTGCCTTCCCCTTATCTTGAGCTGTGGGCTGTGAAGAAGATGGACCAGCACTTGAGCTTGTGACTGGTGGAACATAAGAGTTCAGTCTTCTTCTGTTTGGGTCACTAGGGCCTTCTGTGTGGTGTGGTGCAGCAGCAGACACAGTCTCGGTCTCATCAGTCTCATCAGTCTCTTCAAATGTAACAGAAGCACCGAGGGGAGGATCCTCTGTAGCTTTCCGTTTTCTGACCAATGGAGTCTCCGTTGTCTCAGTCTCAACTTCCTCAAGGTCAACATCATCCAGATACGTGTCATAGTTTATAGACTCATCACCTTCAAAATTGAGTGCTCCAATCCGCACATCATTCAAGTCAAATTCTTCCCAGTCAGAATCATCAGGAAGATCAACCACTTTTTGTTGAGGAGGAGGCATATTGTGTTCTTCTTCCACAGTTGCATTTCTGATAACATGCACCTCTTCTCTCACAATCTCTGCAAACTCTCCGAACTTGTCTCCAAACGACATCTTATCTGACAACTTCTTCTTCGGATTGATCATAGGAAACACCTCAATACCCATCGGTTTAGTATCATGTGTATCATTTGACTTTCTCAGAGCTGGATATCTTGAGTCCAGGACTAGCTGGATGAACCTTGGAACTGCTGCAAACTTCTTATCTTTGGATACCACAGACTTCACATCTTCAAATATCATCCTAGACCAGTTGAACCGAACACCTCTGATTAGTGACACCATTGCATGGGTGTGCACTTGGTTTAGCTGATCCGTAGAGCTCTTCTTGGCAATGACACATTTCTGCAAATAATGTGCCAGCATTCTCCAGTACGGCGGAATGAGAGCTTTCATCGTGGGAGGAGATAAAGTGAGGTATCCCATTTCCTTCAGACACTTGGACACCATTTCTTTATCAAGAGCAATGGGATCAGCAGCAACATCTTTAAGTCTGAGTGCCTGTCTAAAATTCTCTTCTGTTAAAATCACATCAGAAGCTTGAATCCTGGCAATTATCTGCTTTCCGTCTTCAGATACATTTGCTGTCTTCCAAAACTCTTGCTGCATCCGTTTGCATATAACTGGACTTGCTGTTAATGCATAGTGTAGACAACACTTCTTCAGCCCTGCTATCATTGATAGGTACTTTTCTTTGTATTCAGCAGGCGGGTCCAGCAAATAAGCAACCTGATTATGATCCTTTACAAACTCCAAATCCCTGCGCTCACAAACACAGATGAACAGCCAAAACATACAAAACATTCATTAGATTAGGGATTTCTTGAAAAACGGACAGCATAACGGCTTAAAATTGAATAAAAACCATTGAAAACATCATCAGGTACCTTTCCGATCGAAAAACAGGGTTTTCGATCGGAAAGCATCCGTCCGATCGGAAAGCTTCTTTGGTTATCGAGAACTCTGGTCGGAAAGTCTAAGCTCTGATCGAAAAGCATTGCTTTTGATCGAAAAGTCCAGATCCTTGATCGAAAAGTCTCTGGTCAACGATGACCATTGATCGAGAAGTACCTGTCCCGATCAAGAAGCCTTAGCTTCTGATCGAGAAGTCCTGGTCATCGACAACCATCGATCGAAAAGCATCAGCCTTGATCGAGAAGCCTAAGCTTCTGATCGAGAAGCCTATCTCATCGATCGAAAGGTGTCAGGGCTGATCGAAAAGCACGAGGGGCTGATCGAAAAGCCCCTAACCCGATCGAAAAGTGTCATCTCCTTCACCCCGAACCTGCAACTTTCTCAAACACACACTTTAGCATGATTCAACAGTTATAACTTCAACAATACATGAGCAATTCAAAAAAAAATTTCACTCGTCCCAACCACTTTTACCCAGAAAAATCAACAATTAAAAACATACTCGAGTCGATCAACCGGAGGTCGAGCAACGCGCTTCAATCGCGGCGCAATGGGCTCAAATTGACACCGGAAACGCACTCAAGAGGTGATTCCGACCAAGGAATGAGTGTTGGATGATGGCGACGGTGGCGGAGGCGGCGAATCGGCGAGGGGCAGCGGCGGCGGCGCTGTGGAGGAATGCGGGGCTGTGGAGGACGGATGGTGATGGAGCTGGTGGTGGTGAGATCGCAGGGTAGAGGCGATGGTGGTGGTGGAGTGCGATGGTGGCGGTAGCAGACGGTGGTGGTGAATGATGGTCGAGGCGGTGGATTAGGGTTTGGGAGAGAAAGAGGGAGACGGGTGAGTGAGGGGTCACCGTCCCCTCTTTTCTCTTTTTGTTTAAAAGATATCACCTTTGCCCCTCCATTTTGCTAGAAAACTTCATTTTTGCCCCTTAAGTTTTTAAAACCATCACACATCACCCAAAACTTTAAACAAACTCCATTTTTTAAAACAAACTTATATTAAAAAAACAAACAAGCACCATCTTTTGATCTTGTTAATTCCGAAAACTTCCCCTAGAGTCAAGCCCGAGAGTTTTACATCTGGCAACATTTACTTAAAACTAAAACACATTAGTAGTTAAGGAAAAATAAAGAATAAAACAAATAAAATAAAAAACATAGTCACAAAAAAAACTTAACCATCTGGATTTGAGTGAAAAGGCGTTGTCAGGGATCATACCAGATTGTCTGTGACTGAGGAACCCTTTTCAGCTTCGATTACTTCGCGTGTTCAGGCGATTGCCGGTATTTTGGTCCAACTTTAAACTCATGCTGCTTTCGCTTACTCAAGCAGTTTCATCACATTATTTATCTTTTAAGGTTTATTAATTATGAAAATCTATCCAGTTCACACACATAAGTCCTAGGTATATGTTGTACATTCTATCAAGCGCATCTGGTTTCCGTACAACATTTTTTCACGACACCTTTTCGTAAGCCCAACATCATGCTCCAGAGGGGTTGAGAAAAGAAAAGAATAGATCACGGAGGTTTTGTTGGATAATATACAACGTCAACTGAATTTTTGAAACATTTTTAACAACGTTCTCATCAGTGACAAAGGCTGAGGGTTTTGGACGCTTGAGGGTCTCTTTTGATTGTGCACTTGGCATCTTTTGGTTTGTCATATATACAATGTGATCTTAAAACGTACGTGGATCAGGGTGGTTCCAGGTTTCCGCTTTCGCAGAACAGAGGAGTCCTGACTCACGTACAACATTCCCAGGTCATTGCTTACGCAAAGCAGAGGGAATGGGATTTTTGAGCAGGACATCAATACTTAGAACCGGGCGTGTGTCTCAGGATACCTGATGCACAGTCAAATAGAAATTGTACTAACCTAAGTGTGTGTTCCCTTTCAAGCATCATACGTTATCTTCAAGTGTTGTGATAAAACATACCTTTTGATTGATCGTCAGTGGCTTTTCACTTCCACCTTACACGTGTCAGTCAGCAAACACCTGGAAATTTATATCACGTCCCACCTGGTCATCCAAAACCAGAAAAAAATTTAAAAGCACACACTTTAGAGAAAATACTTGACATTTTCTTATATCTTCCCCTTGCTTTTTTAGATTTTTATAATTTTTTTTTTTAAAAGAAAGAAACAAATAAATACAGAAAATGATAAGGTTGCCAGACTACTCATCAAAGGCTATCATCCGAAGGCCCTTGAGACACATTTCAAAATTTGCACTTGGAAGGGGTTTCGTGAACATGTCCGCCACATTGTCATCCGATGCCACCCTCTCTAAATGAATGAGCCGTCGGTCATAGCAATCCCGAATGAAGTGCGTTTTGATGTCTATGTGTTTGGTTTTTGAGTGCTGCACGGGATTTTTCACAATTTGCAAAGCAGCATTATTATCACAAAAAATGGGAGTATCGAAAAAATTCAAACCGTAATCTCCCAACTGATGCTGCAACCAAACCACCTGAGAACAACAGGCAGATGCAGCAACATACTCCGCCTCGGCTGTCGACTGGGACACCGTGTGTTGTTTCTTACTCTGCCAAGACACCAGCCTGTCGCCTAGAAATTGAGCTCCAGCAGACGTGGATTTCCTGTCAAGCTCATTGCCACCATAATCACTGTCAGAAAAAGCATACAGGTTAAATCCAGACTCTTTAGGGTACCAGAGGCCTAGACGAGGCCGACCCTTTAAATATTTAAAAATACGTTTCACAGCAGAAAGGTGAGAGAGTTTAGGATTAGCCTGGTAGCGTGCGCATTGGCACACAGCTAGCATGATGTCTGGACGGCTGGCGGTCAAATACATCAAGGACCCAATCATGGACCTGTACATGTGCTCACTCACTGGTTGCCCATCTGGATCCCTGGTAAGGGCAGGTCTTGCTGCCATAGGTGTAGAGACCGGCTTTGCATCCACCATTTTGTATTTTTCCAAAATCTCAGTAACGTATTTAGCCTGATGGATCAGGATCCCACTTTCACTCTGCTTCACCTGCAATGCGAGGAAAAACTCCATCTCGCCCATCTGACTCATCTCAGATTTTGTGCGCATAACCTTCTCAAAGTCTTTGCACAAGTCTTCATTTGTCGATCCGAAGATGATGTCATCAACATAGACTTGCACCATGATAATGTCATGCTCAACCTCCTTTCTGAAAAGTGTCTGATCAACAATGCCCAGTGTGTAGCCATGAGCAAGAAGATGATCAGTCAGAGTCTTGTACCATGACCGAGGAACCTGATGCAACCCATATAAAGCCTTGTCAAGCTTGAAAACATGATACGGGTGCTCCTCATCAATGAACCCTGGAGGTTGAGTGACGTAAACTTCTTCATCCATCTCAGCATACAGAAAAGCAGTTTTCACGTCCAACTGGTAGACAGTGAAATTCATATACGACGCATATGCTAAGAATACCCTTATTGCTTCTAAGCGGGCCACTGGTGCGTACACTTCATCATAATCCACACCTTGAATTTGCTTGTGGCCTTGAACCACCAATCTGGCCTTGTTTCTGACAATCACACCGTTATCATCCTTTTTGTTCTTATACAGCCACCGAGTAGTGATGACCTTTTTGTCAGCTGGCCTTTCAACTAACCTCCAAACTTGAAGCCGAGAGAATTGATTGAGTTCTTCATGCATAGCCTCCACCCAACTAGGATCGGTCAAGGCCATAGTAATGTTGGGGGGCTCAATCTGTGAGATGAAACAGGAGAACATGCAGTGATTGATGTCTCCTGACTAGCTTCTTGTGACCACCCCAGATGCTAAGGGACCAATGATGTTATCTAAGGGGTGGTACTTCTGAATTCTGGTCTCTGCAGTAGCTTGAACTGGAATTTCAGGAGGCAGATTTGAGAGATCGGGTTCTTCATGTGTATCAGCTTCATTTTCAGGATCAGCTCCGAGTATCTGGGGAGAGTCGGGAGCTGGGTCAATTTCTGCATCTGTTTCTTGTGTGTGAGTCTCCACAGGATCTACAGTCTCCTGTGCAGGTGTAGGATCTGTTACAGGAGCAGGGACAGGAGGCTTTGTGACGGAGTGTGAGACAGATGGTCCTGAAATTGTTTCTTCATACAATTCCTCAGCTAAAACAGGGTCTAAACCCAACGGGCGGAAGAATTGATTGTAGTCGAACGCTTGAGGAGGACCAACTCCGCCATCTGAAGGATTTTCTTCTAACCAGTCCACATTTGTGGACTCCATCACAATCCCGGTGGTTTTGTTGAAGACCCTGTAAGCGGAGCTGGCAGAGTAACCTACAAAATAACATTCATCAGCCTTAGCAGCAAATTTAGGAACATCAGTATTAACTAAGACTGTGCATAAACACCCAAATGCCCGAAGGTGACCAATCCTGGGCTTATCATTGTAGATTAGCTCATATGGCGTTTTCTGCTGCCGCTTGTTGATGAGGACCCGATTCTGTACATAACAAGCAGTGTTTACTGCTTCTGCCCAGAACATGGTCGGTAACTTTGAATCGCACAACATTGTGCGAGCAGCTTCAATCAGAGTTCTGTTTCGTCTTTCTGCGACGCCATTCTGCTGGGGTGTATAAGGAGCACTGTATTGATGCTCAATCCCCTTATCAGCACAAAAATTATCGATGGTCTGATTCTTGAACTCCGTGCCATTATCACTCCTAATGGTCTTCACTTTGTGCTTCAATTTATTCTCAATAAGCTTGATGAAGGCGATAAGAATACCTGCAACATCACTTTTCTTGGACAAGAAAAACACCCAAGTGAAACGAGAAAAATCATCAGTAATAACCAAACAGAATGCACATCGGTTAAGGCTTAACATACTGACGGGACCAAACAGGTCCATGTGTAGTAGCTCCAGCGGTGTGGATATTCTACTGTAGATCTTCGGTTTATGTGGGCGTTTGTGCTGCTTCCCCTTAGCACAAGCCACACATTTCTCCTTCAGAATGAATTCATTAATTGGAAGATCTTTGACAAGCCCTCCTCTGGCAAGTCGACTCAGGTTCTTCAAATTCATGTGCCCCAATCTTCGGTGCCACAGCTGTGCATGATTCTCAGCTGTCTTAGATATGAGACAGGCCACCTCAGATATGGGGGGCTTCTGCATGTTCAGCACATAAGAGTTACCATATCGGGGTGTTCTCATCAACACCCAGTCATCGGGAATGGAGTATCCAGGTTTAAGGATGAGACATTCTTTGTTGTTGAATAAAACTGGATAATCCCGATCACATATATGTGAAACACTCAATAGACTGTGCTTCAATTGCTCGATGTAATTGACATCGTGGAAGCTGAGACAACCATTGCGAACCGTTCCTTTCTGACTGATATAACCACCAACTCCTCCGGCGAACGACACATAGCCTCCATCAAATTTCTCCAAATCATGTAGAAGTGATATGTCGCCCGTCATATGCCTGGAACAACCACTGTCAACATACCATAGGTTGGTGACAGGCCTCCTTGGCTGTTCCTGCATTCAGAGAAAATCAGTTAGATTTTGGTACCCAGGCCTTAACTGGTCTGGGTGAGACTGGTCTGTCCTTGATTGGACTATGAATGTCTTTATTTTGGACATTACTATGGTAATTTCTTTCCTAAGCCCCTTTTGATTCTTTAGGTTTAATTTGGACTCTTTGACCTCTTGAAAAGACATTGAGTGTTTTTTGTACACTCCTTTAGGCTTGAAAGACAAATTAACCACCTTCGGAACATTCCACATTTCATCTTTTCTCTTTTTGACTGAATGAGGTATTGAGAAAAGTGGTGTTTCAGAAGACCGTCTAACAACAGGTTGAGGTGAAACAGGTGATTTTTGAAAATTGTCCTGCTTAGGGTGAAAGACAGGTTTTGTAGGTTTAGAAGCCCTGGCAGGTTTTGTGAACATCTTTGGTGCATTGTTATTCACCTTATTTTTCACTGTTTGTGGTGTCTGGTTGGGTGACTTAGGCTTTGGCCTCTGTTTGTGGATCTGTGTTGGGCCTGGCTGCATCTTTTGGTTTGACAGTGCAGACTTAGCCTTTGGTCTAGAATGAATTCCTGCCTGTGATGGCGGGAATGTGAATGTCTGCACCTTATGGTTTGAAGGTCCAAATTTGGGCGTTGGGCCAACATGTGTTTGGCCCAAAGGAACAGTCTTTTGTTGGACCTTCTTGGGGTAGTAGGGCTCATAAGGTCGGTGCAGACAGTTTCTTGCCATGTGTCCTGGTTGGCCACACACATGGCAGGACTGTTTCTTTGGATACACGGGAGCCTGTGGTTGGTTCCGCCCAGTGGATATCCAAGTTGGCTTTGAAGCGTTTTTATGGATCCAGTGGGCTTTACCATGAGGCTTAGTGGTCAGAACGTACTCCCGTTGTATCGGTTTGAATTGGTCATAAGCAGAATTGACCTCTGGGTACGGGACAAAATCCTGCGGTTTTACGTCCCGTACTTTCTGCACATTTTGAGTGGGACAGTTCAGACTATCCTCAGATTTCTTCACATCACCTGTGGGTTTGGAACCATCTGTCTGTGGTCCCTTACCCCTTCTTAAAATTCTAACGGTTCTAAGGGGTTTCACAGGTTTCAAATCACCTTTACCAACATTAAACACACCACAATCAGAAAATTTAGCACAATCATTAGACTCAGACGACTTAGCAGTGTTTGACTCAGACATGACAAAAGTTTCAGTTTTCTCAAAAACAGAATTTTGAACAGAAAAATCAACTTCGGACTTCAAGGGACTTTTAGTGGACTCCTTGCAATTTATTACCCCTGCTTCATGTTTACCTTTATCTGCACAAGAAGTAAAAGAGTTAGTTTGGTTAGAAACAGGAGCATATATTTTAATAGGACAAGCTGCCAATTTCTTTTCGATCTCAGCTTTAGCATCCAAGTTAGTCTTGGAACACTCATAATCTGAGATCATTTCATGCATCAGGGGTATCGGTACTGTATGAGTGGATTTTTCATCTTTTATTTCAGTACCGAGTCCCAAACCAAAGTTGGCTTTTACATGACGCATACGAGCGTCTGTGTTGTAGAAAAGTGAGCTAGCCTTCATCATTTCTGAAACAATCTTATCATTTCGCTCAACTTTGGTTTGTGATGTTTCTAATTGCCCTTTAAGTTGTTCAAGTTCAGTTTTCAATGTGGCAATTTCTTCATTAGCGACTCTCAGATATGTGTTTTTGTCACTCAAGTCCCGTTGGAGATTTTTTATGTCAACTTTAGCAGCTTCGAGTTTCTCACTTAAGTTTTTACTTCTACCTTTGTATTCCCTCAATTCTTTATCAACAAATTCATGATTTAAGGTCTCATTGAAAAACTTAGTTTGCCATTCTTTAGATTCATTTAAAATAGATTGACAATTAGGGTTAAGACATACCTCAGAGCTGCTTGCGGAGGATCCTGGAGTTATGTTTGCCATGAACGCATGATAGAATTCCTCAGATGCTTCCTTCTGTGCTTCTTCTTCAGCTAACAAGGCCACATGGTCAAGTGTAAGACTGAGGTCCTCCACCTGAGGTGTCCAGTCATATCCTGGTGTGTGTTGAACCACCAGTGCCTTATCATTCTTTCTTGCCTCCGCCTTCACGTTCTCACTCATGTTATCAGCCTTGCCTTCTCTATCCACTTTTGGTTTGGTGCACTCTCTGGCATAGTGCCCATACTCATTACAGTTGTAACACCTCAGATTAGCCTTATTAAAACTTAACTTTATCCCCTTTCCGCCATTCCAGTCCTTCTGTCCCTTCTTTGCCATGTACTGCCTAGCTCGTAGGGCAGACATTCCCATCTGATAAGATATATCCATGCGCTCTAAATCATCGGGGTTCACTTGATTCACATCATCTGGGGACAGATCCGTGGGAAGAAGGGAACCTGCAACGAGTGCCTGATAGCAACTCATAATTCCCACCCCAAGGGCAAAGCTGGGATCTTTAGACAAGGTATTTATATCCAGAGAAACACTGTTTGAATTTCCAGATGAACTTGACCCATCGGCTTGTGCAATGAATCCCATTGGGGTTGATGGTGGATCAACTGGAGCGACAGCTGGCTGTGAAATGAATGCTTGGTTTAGCTTATTCACTAATGCTCCATTGCCAGTTTTTCTTGCCCTCTTCTGTTTCTTCTCCTCGTAGGCCCTGATGGTGGACATTAGCTCATTTAGTGACGAAGTGGACATTTGCACAGTCTTCTCAATCAGTTCAATGGTGCTGTCCCAATTAGGTGGAAGAGAGTTAACCAGCTTTCTGTTGACCTCTACTTGAGTGTACGTCACTCCAGCATCTTTCATCCCAGTGACTATCTTGATGAAACGTTGAAGTAGAGACTCAATGTTTTCACCAGGGATATAGTTAAACTCATTGAACATTTCCCTCAGATTCTCTTTGCGGGATTCTTTCATATCATCATTTCCCTCATAGGCTGCTATAAGGGCATCCCACAGAGTCTTAGCTGAGGTATATTCTTTGAAAGCTTCAGCAACTTCAGGGGATAAAGCCATGGTCAGGGCAGCCAGTGCCTTCCTATCACGTTCAACTCTGTCCCAGTCATCATCAATCCAATCCTTCTTATCCTTAGGAACAGGTGGTTGACCCTGTGCTCTTGGAGTAGATGGAACAAAGTCTCCCACTTTGATCGATCGCATGATCTTAGCGTCATTGTAGTTGACGTAATTGACGAACCTATACTTCCAGCTCATGAAGTCCTTCCCAGACATCAGACGTGGTGGTCTGGCAGATGTTCCAATCTTAGAGTCCATTTCCAGAGTGACACTCGACAAGTTCGACATGTCGTAGGCCATATCTTCTGATACGAAAAACAAACGTTTGCAGATGAAGAGGCTTGATCGAAAAGTGGTTTACGGCTGAAACGAGTTGATCGAAAAGTACTTTTCGATCGGGATGATTCGGGTCGAAAAGTCTGATCCGATCGAAAAGTAAGGGCTGGATCGAAAAGTCTCTAAGGGGACTTTTCGATCAAGAAGCACAATGGATCTAAAAGTCTCAGGGGACTTTTCGATCAATGGAGGCTGGTCGAGAAGTCACAAGGGGACTTCTCGATTGAGAGGGTCGGATCGAAAAGTCTCTGAAGGGACTTTTCGATCGGTGAAGCTGATCGAGAAGTCACAAAAGGGGACTTCTCGATTGGGCAGGCTGGTCGAAAAGTCACTTAGGGGACTTTTCGAGCAATAGCAATGGATCGAAAAGCCACAGAGGGGGGCTTCTCGATCGATTTAGGCGGCAGAGGAGGGCTTTTCGACCAGAAAAGCTGATCGAAAAGTACTTAATGAGATCGAAAAGTTCCAAAAACACACGCAGAGCCTTCCGAACCTTCTGTCACGTGTTGTAACCTGCACAAAACACCTCCGAAAGTGCTAAAAGCTGAAAATCACCAGAAAACTCAAATCGTTAGTACTCAAAACCTTGAATCTGATATCGCGAGAGCCTCGAAACTTGCGTTTCTTGGCTCTGATACCAATTGTAAGGATCAAATAAACCCTCACGCGATATCTAAACTAGTGAAACCGTGCGGAATCCGGTTTAACTAGGCGATTCAAGAGCAAACACACTAAACAGTAATCGAAAAGTGTAATAAAGCAAGTAAAGACAAACCGATTAGAAGAAACCACTTTAGATTGATTGCTGATTACACCTTGATCGAAATTCTCTGTGAGAATTTCGATATCACCACTAACACCAACAAAAACACAAGCAACCTTTACAAAACATAATAAAACCCTATATATAGGTAAAGGGTTTCGTAAACCCCTAGGCCCATGTTGCCAAAATCGGACCTAAACCCCTACCCATCTTAGCCCATTTACATATTAAAACTAGCCCAAAACAACTAAACAAGCCCAAATCAATCTAATGCAAAAGCCTTAAATTTCAGGTCTCTACAACCTGATTTTGATGAGACGGTCTTTTATGAGCAAAAGAATATAAATGAAGTCAAAGCTGAATTTTCTAGATTGGCGAAGGATAGATATCAGAATTCAAATTCTGAGAAGAAAGTTGTTGGAAAGCATGTGGGTCTGGGATTTAAAGCAAAATATATAAAAGATGAGGAGGTTCCAGCATTATCATCTCAAGATTTGAAGAAATTGAAGATGAAACAAGTGAATAAGGAAGTCTTTAAAGCTGAAAAAGTTCAACCTGAGAGGTTTTACAAACTCAAGGGTTCGGATCAATTGTTTACTGATAAAGAATTTCTCCTTCACTGTGTGGATGCCAGAAAGATTTCTGAGGTTTTTGTCAAAGATGTTGCTCTTTCAAACATGAAGAATCAAAAAGCTAAAGTTTCTTTTGATGGTTCTTTATCTTGAAGCCCAACATCCAAATGGGTTCATGATCACAGACATCAGGTATATGATTTTTATTCTGATCATGTTTTAGATATGCGTATGTGTAGCTCTTCGCATGTACATCCAAGTAGGACAAGACAAAGCGAATTTGTTATATTTGCCGCCGAACAGGACATATGGCAAAGGAGTGTCCACTACCTGTTGATTCACCCTAAAGGTTTCACAAGAAACCAGTTTTTGGTAAAACTACCAAACCGATGTTCTTTAATGAACAAGGTAGAGTTTTTGATGACGTTGAGCCTATATTCTTTTTAAAACAAAAATGTTTTGTTCCTCTATTTCAAAAGGTTTCAAATGTAGGTTCATCATTACAGCCACCTGTGACTGTTTCATCAAAAAACAGAATTACTAAAACAACAATGGAAACCTAAGGTGGTTTCTAAGCAAATTCAGGACACTAGTCGACCAGAAGCGATCCGCTTCGGGTCATTTATGAACTAATCCGTTTCACCAGTGTGCAAGTACTTCTAGAAGACCTATCGACGATTGCAAAGTTATTGATGGAGGAGTATTCTGCATAACTTAAATTTCATGATCAAATTTTCTAAATTTGCAAATTTTTTGAAATTCTTAAACTGCACCATATCCGTGTTGATTGATCAACTTTCTTTACTTCCAGGTTTTTTTTCTCAAAAAGCCAAAAATAGAGTCTTGTTTTTGAGTAAAATGAAAAATCCAAAAATAGAGTTTTCATTTTAAGGGGGAGAATTGTAAGTAAGGAGGAGTAATTGAGAAAAGACATGTTATGGGGAGAAGGTGTATACATGCAAAATATATAAGGAAGGAAGGTGAATACAAGCACAATATATAATTGTGAGAAATTGATCATTGGGAAATGATGGTACATTGGCATACGTATCTGACTCATGAATAGAGTAGATGAAAGAGCCATAAGATCATTGCTTGATGTGCTTTGTAGGCTCGACAAATCAGAAAGTATTCAGATGTGATATTCACTAAATACTAAAGTTTGACCATGTGGACAACATCTTGATGCATATTTCATGACATAAAAGAAAAATAAGTGTGAAAATAGTAATGAGAAGTCACTGTGTATACATGTGTTCATTTTGCAAAGATTTAAACTTGTTTGATTTTTTTTATTTTGTCAATTGATCGGACTTTCTTTGCGTGTCCACAAGACCGACCTGATTGTTTTTCGTTTGACGTTCTGCTTTATTTTCTTTGGTGTTTCGTATAACTCATCGGACTTTCTCTGCGTGTACGGGAGTACCGACCTGATTGTTGTTGGGTTATACAACTTCAACTTGTCTTAATTTTCTTATTTTGTTAAATCCGAGGCCTTATCTGCGTATCAAAAGATCGACCTTAAGGTAGACGATTTAACGTTCTTATTTCTTTTTGCGTGGAACACAATTGACAATATCATGCAAAACATTTTGCAGTGTGAAAAATCACAAGTGCTATCACACAAAAGGAAAAAGAAAGAAAAACAGAAAAATGTCTGAATATGTCTGATAGTGTGGGGTACACTGGTCAAAGCAAATATAATCAATACCTTAACATATCCAGATGTTATGAGTATAATTCTGTCTGAGTTTAAGATGGACCAATTATATCAGCAATCAGCATGACTTATTTGCTTCAATTAGTTTAAAATGAAGTGTAGTTCAGTGCGTTATGATCAATATGATCCCGTATAGTGATCTTTCTCATACCAAAAATAGTGTTTGATTCTGTATTGCAATTTCATTTCATTTCAAGAAAAGTACAAAAAGATTTTTGGTGTGTTTTAACATAAACTTTGAAAATTCAAAAAGATTTTAGGTTTGTTTTGATATAAACTTTCAAAAAGTCAAAAAGATTTTATTTATGCTTTATTTTCGATCAGATCAACATGTGATACAAATTTAAATTTCAAAAACATATCTTGGAGTTTCAAAGAGACGTTTTGCACCAAGATTATCTAAATGTTTGCACAGGTTGCTAAAGTGCAAGATTTTATCACTTCAAGTCTTCTGAGTTGTTGATTAAAGTCCAGAGATACACTAGATGTCATCAAGTATTCAAGATCAAGCTACGATTGAGTTGAGGAGGAGTTTGTTCGAAGATTCATTTCATTGGACGAACGGATTCTACAATTGAGGGGGAGCTTGATTAAAAATACAGAGTTGATGAAGTTGAAGAGATACTGCACACGACGAGGGGGAGTTTGTTGATACCTGATATGTGCGTCGTGTGAAGTATCAAACAAAGGACAAGTTCAAGCCAAATTGTTACTCGCCGAACTTGGTCCGAACCAGGAGTTCGGACTGGTCGAACCTGAGGTTCGGGCAGAGATCGGCCCAGCGGCTATATAAAATGTTTGTTCTTTGTATTTTGTCAGAGTTCTGAGCGTGTGAGATTCTTTAAGTGTGTGTTTCTGAGAGTGTATTCTCTGTGTCTTTTTTAAGTGTTCTCTGATTGTAATTGTTCATTTATGATCAATAAAACAATCGGTTAATTACGTTTCGATGTCCAAATAGCTAGATTGAGTAGACGATCCGATGCTCACATATTTTCACCAACTTTTTAAAGAAGCATTTTGAAAGTGACAAGTGTCTCTTTAGATCATTTATTGAAGAAGGAGGAAAAGAAAAAAATACTTGAAACGTTAAAAAAAAGGACTCCCCCTAGATATGTGCAAGATTGGGAGTCATTTAGTTGATACAAATATTCTTTGGAAATTCTGAAGAGTATCTGTTCAAGCAAAAAACTTTATTTGGTTTTTGGAACCCATTTGTTTTTGGGATTTTTGTTAGTCGTTTCAGTGGAAGATAAACAAGTTGCAGAAAGTAAATCAAATTGGAAGACAACAATTCATAAAATGGTTATTCCGTATATCTCAAATGTAAATAATAGTTTACACGAGTTTATAGTATAACTATGTATCAACAGAATAACTTTTATATGGGAGTGATGTTGTAATTGCTTTGAGAAGATATTGAATTGTATGCTTGATGTCTTTCTTTGTTTGGTGAAGTCAGCTTGCTATTTATAGGAAGATGTAGCTAGTTGCAATTGGATAAGGTGGTTGGGGACGGTTGATTTTGGAGTGTGTTAGAGTATATAGAGATAAATTGAAGATATTCAATTTATCTCTTTTTCAATTGTCTTCAACTGCTTTCGTGACTAATGTCAAGTTGACATTCATTTTGCTTGTTCTTCACACAAAGGTAGAATTTGTTCTTCTCGTAATTTTTATCTTCTGATAGTCTAGAACTCCTTTAGGACTCTTCTTTGAAGACTTTTTATGCCTCCCATTAGAAGCCTTCTAAGGATTTCTGTAGAATTTCGTATGTACAGAACTACTTTGGAATTTCCGGAGTAGTTCTGTATGAGTACAGAAATCATGCAGAAATCTGTATTTCATACAGACTTTCATATCCGTTCTCTTTTAAGGATATATCTTGTATTTTCTTCTAATACTTGATTGTTTTGTGTTACATTTACATTGTGTTCTAACAGATACGTTGGGCGAGAATGAGGGGTGTAGCGGGTCAGTGAGGTACCGATATGTTTCCGGAGGTGGAGAAGTGGCTGAAAAAAGGGAAGATTGTCTCCTCAAAGGTGACGGGAGACAATAATTTAATTGGTCGTGAGATCAAGACACTTGTAGCATCGATGGTTGGGGGCGGTAACCAAGAATGATACACAGGATCGATCGTTGCTTAAGTTTGTGGATGGTGTTAGAAGGGAGGAGTGGGTAACAAAGACACCCGAAAACACGTAGATTGTCATAGGCCTGGTGACGATGGTACAAGAGGTATGTGGGAGTTTGGTATTGTTTAGCTTTGGCGGGAAGAATGTTAAGGATATAGGTAGCCATGGCAAGAGCATGATGCCAAAACGAAGCGAGGAGGTGGGCTTGGGAAAGGAGGATTTGGACGATATTAATAATGGAACGTATTGTACGTTCGGCTTTTCCATATTGGGAGGAGGTGTAAGGGTAGGATAACCGGAAAGCCATGACTTGAGTTTAGCAAAATGTTTCAAATTGGTTGTTTTCGTACTTTTTACCGTTATCACATTGGAATTGTTTGATTTTTCTGTCAAATTGAGTATTAATATGCTTGGAGAATTGAGCAAAGGTGGCTAATACATGGGATTTTGAGGCTAGAGGATATGTCCATAGAAAATTACTAAAATCATCAATGAACAAGATATAATATCGGTGACCACTAGTACTAATGAAAAGAGATGTCCATAAATCACTGTGAACAATGTCAAATTTATATAAAGTAATAGTACTAGAATAACAAAACGGTAGACGAGTACTTTTGCACACAAGCTTGACAAATAGTTATATTTATTTTGCCATAATCAATATAGCTATTCTTCTTAAGTTGGTGAAGAAGATGGGGGCCCGGGTGACCAAGGCGTTGGTGCCAGCGATCATGAGAAATAGCAGCAAATGTTGATGGAGACTTGAGTGTTGTGAGTAGTTGAGGGTGAAGTGGGTAGAGATTGCCTGAACTATTGCATCTGAGGATGGGTGCCCTGGTCTTGAGATCCTTGACAAGAAAACCAAATGGGTCAAACTTAATTGAAACATTGTTATCAGTAGTAAGGCGACGAATGTCACACCCAGTAATTTTGTGTTGGGCACGAGTGTGATGGATCATAGTCAAGGTTATACAGAACGACCTCTGGATGATTCAACAACGAGAGCCGTTTGGAAAGTATAGTTAAGTCAAAATGTGGAGTTTCATTTAATTAGCAGCGAAAAATAGTAGTGAAAGTACGATGTTTAAATTGTTACAAACAATTACATTCATACATATTTTCGGACATGACACCGTTAGGTGTTATGTAGTGAAATCTCCAAAAGAGAGGCTAAGTTTGACCATGACTCCAGAAACAACAAATGCAGGTCCTAACATGATAAGGCAGTCCCGTATGCAGCAGAAATCAATCACCTGAGAATTCATATACTAAAACGAGTCGACATAAAGTTAGTGAGTTCACAGTCTTAGATAGCATGCATGTAAGAGTTTGATAACAAAGTTTGATTTAATCATTCCATCGTTTGACAATTTGTTTAGATATTGTTTTATAAATTACCATGAACCTTGAATACCGAAATTAACTGATTACCCACTCATGGTACTATGTCCAACATACCGCATGGCCAAATATAAGTGTATGTACTCTCTTGACTATTAAAACGGAGTCAGGATTGGAGCTACCAATCAGAGCAGGGGCGTTAACCCAATAGATCTATCTATCCACGAGTCATCGTTTTTGTTTGTAAATTAATCGGATTCAACTAATAGTGGGGTTTCATCATAGCATGAACAAGCATTATACAATAGGATTTGGACTAGAAAAGCTCATGTAATCAATAAGGTAACAAGTAATCTATTTGTCAAGCAATGATTATGGTTGTATGAATTCTCCCCCAAGTATTAAAACAGTTAAAGAAAAGGGGCCGTGAAAACTCACCTGATTGATACGGTTCAGACAGTAAGCGGAACAAGTAAGCAGTCCTATACAACGTTATAAGACATCTTAGGATATTGAAATTGGGTTGGCATCTAAGTCACTTCAATTCGGTTGGTCAAGTCTTGGGGTTATGGTAACCGGGTGTTATGATACGATATCTTTGACCTTAAGGAAATATTTATTGGAAATAAATATTTATTACACAATAATTAAATATTAGTTTAGAAATCGTTTATGGTTCCAAACGAGTTTAGAAGACTTTTATCGGAATAAATGATAGTTTCGATTGTTAAAGTCAAAATGCGCTTTTTGCCGGTTTTAGCCATATTTCACAATATTTCCAAAAATGACTAAGGCAGTTGACCACATAAATAAATATACATTTATTTTCATCACAAGGGTCATAACAAATCAGAAATTATAAGTTCAAGAGTTCACTTTCCTTGTTTTGTCGGTTTTGTCGGTATGTGTCCGATTTAGCCGGTTTTGATCCTGTGACTCGTTCTAAGGCTTTGTAACTTACCAAAACACTTTGTAAACATGTTTAAGTTATTTTAAGTCTCTAAAAGTGTTCCAAATCAATTGTGATATTTATTTGTATATCTTTATAAAAATGGGTTTTCCGGGCCCGTAAAGTGTCCGTTTTTTGTCTCGTTTTTTTAACCAAATTTAGCTATTTTTAGAAGGGATCTTGTACTAGGGTTTTTATGACTAAAAACATACTTTATAAACACTTTAGAAGGGGTAAAAGTTTCTGTCCAAAAATTTCCCTAATTTATCTATAGTTTCCGAGACTTTTTAGTGGGTTATTTTTATAGATTTAGTCGTCCAAACATATCAATAAGTCATATGGTGCTATCAATAACCTCCTAACATGTCAAAATTTCGGATCTAGGGTTTTAAAGAATCGCAATTTTTGGATCTAGTGGCTTATACACAAAGCCAAGGCACATTGTACACATATTAACATCATAACACTAGTTTTTCTCTATATCTATATAATGTAGTGTATGAGGGGTTCAAAATACATGTAATCACTAGCAATAACATAAGGTTTACTAGATCTAACAAGAGTACGAACAAACATGTAGGTTATTATCATATTAGATGAAAATATAAGTTTAAAGTCACCATTTTAACCAAGACTTGATGTTGATACATGGTCCTTGATCGTCATGTGAAGTATCGAATACAAGACGGATCACACAATATAGCTGAGGTCCGAACTCCCAACGAACTTGGAGTTCGGACAGCTCCGATCGTGTGGCCGAACTTGAGGTTCGGCCAATCGTATTTCAGCTTGTATAAATAGATCATCTTGTATAGAATTGTTAAGCTTCCGAGTCATATCTTCTCTGTGTACTTTGTGATTATCTCTGTGGTTAATACAAGTCATTTGTATTTACTCTCTGTGTTTTAATCGTTTACATTGAGTTCATTACGACTAAGTAGAAGATCCATACGCTCAGGTAATTTCAAGTGGTATCAAAGCATTTGGTTTGCTCTACTAGTCGAAAATCAGTGTTTCTAGGAGTTTTGAGTTCAAATTCACGTTTTTGCTAAAATGTCAATCATTTTTTAGTTCGTTTGATTGTTTCGAGTGTGCTTTTCATCCAAAATTTATTCCTGAGTTGTTTCTATCAAGTTTGCTTGAATTCCTGTCGAAAATTCTAGTAAAAAACGTTGAAAATTGAGAAAATGACGTCGAGAGAAATCTGTCTCGTTTGAGGTTCGGACAAGTTCAGCATAACTGCTCCGAAATCTAGGTTCGGACAACGTTCAGTCATTATCGTGGTTCGGTGAGAGTTCAGTGAGGGATCGGTCGACGTTCGGATAGACTTCGGTGATTGTTCAGAGTTGTTTGGTTTTTGCTCGTCCGAAGGTTAGGTTCGGAGAGAGTTCGGCGTAGCCAAGTTCGGACTAAGTTCGGAGATAGTTCAGAGAGGTTCCGACGGGGTTCACAGTGAACAGTAACCAGCTTTTCAAAAATGTCCGATTTTCAAGCGTTCGCGGCTATTCAAAATTCGGTTCAAGCTACAATGCAAACAATGATGAATTATGATAATGAAATCGGAACAAGTCAGAAAGTTCCCAAATTGCTAAAATTGGAAGATTATCATAGTTAGGTTAAACGGTTTGAAGCGTTTGTCGATACAAATGACATTGATATGTGGTTATCTTTCACTGAGCAATATGTTTACCCTAAAGATGAAACTGGTGAACCTATTCTTCAAAGAAAAATGTCATCTGAACAAAAGAAAGCTTATCAAGCTGAGAAAAAGGCGTATGGTACTTTAACGATGGCATTGCCTAAAGAGTTACTTCATCAATTTGCTGGTAACTACACATCAAAAAGTCTATGGGATGCTTTGGAAAAATGATGTGAAGGCAATGACCAATACAAGAAAAGTCGATAAAAGGTTTTGAAGAAAGAGTTTGATCGTTTTAAGCATTATCAAAATGAAACGATTCCCAATTTGATTGCTAGTTTCGCTCATCTGATGAGTGAAATGCGTTTGGTGAATCTTACTAAAGAAGAGGCTGGTATGAAAGAAAAGATCTTGGAAGCTTTGCCTGAAAAATGGGAGAATTATGTGATGATGATTACTCACGATAAGGATTTTTCAGGATTGTCTTTCAATGATTTGGTTCAAAGAATTCAGGCTCGAGATATGGAGTTAATGGTGAATAAATCACTTCCTACACAAATTCAGAATCCTGCGGTGTATCATGGTGAAAATGATTCTAAAATGAATGCTGGGAAGTCTAATATTCATAGTTCTGCTCCTCCTACAGCATTTCTGGCAGGTAAATCTGAAATTCCAAGTTATTCTTCTGCTGGTTGCACTGTGTCAATTCCAAGTTCTTCGACTCAAAGTGCATTGTCTGTTCAAACTGTCGATGATTATAATGCGTTGATGTCTGCATTAGTATCTTCATACTTTGGTGTTATCACTGGTTCTGTGAGTAATGCTGAGTTAACAAATGAAGATTACGATCAGATTGATTATGATCATTTGGAGAAATGGATTTAAACTGGCAATATGCTATGTTGGTTCATAGAACAAAGAAATTTTTCAATAGAACTGGTAAGAAGAGACTGAATCAGGAAGGGAAGATTGGATTGGACAAGTCTAAGGTGAAATGTTATAAGTGTTCAGTTTATGGTCACTTTGCTCGAGAATGTCCAAGTTCTTCGGAAGGTAAATTGAAGGCTGGTCAGCATGCACATTTAGTTTTTCATCCATCAAATGAAGCTGAGAAGATTGAGCAGAAATTTGCTACTCTTGCTCATGATTGGACTGATACATTTATGCATTCAAATGAATTTGCTTGGAATGCAGATTCGGCAGCTAAAAAGAATCATACTCCAATCTCAATTGCTTTAACTGCTCAACATGCTGATGATAACAGCTTTTTAACTAAGTCTGATTCTTCTTCAAGTGTATCTTTGGTTCAAGAAGAATTACCTAAAGTTTCTACAAGTTCAAAAGTTGACGAGTTTGAATGTCTTAAATGTAAAAGATTGCTTCAGCAGGTTGCAGGTTTTGAACAAAGATGTCAACTATCAACTGAAGAAATTGTGGTGCTCAAGAAAGAGATGGAAGATTTTCAAGAGAAGTATTATGTGGCGACCCTAAAACTTTCTGCTTTCTTTCCCCAGCAACTACAACAACGACGACAGCCGAGGCTGCGAACGCTACAACGCAAGAATAATTTTCGGGACGAAAATTCCATTTACAAGGGGATGATGTGACATCCGAGAATTCCAAGGTTAACTTCCGTTAGACAATCTCCGTTAGTTACGTTATAAGTGTTAACTTAGTAACTAATGCTTAACTAGGCCGAATACGTCCACGACCTTTGGTTGATCACCGAACCCGTCCATATGTGTTATGTGTTCATTTATTTATAGTTATTATGTGCAATGTGATTTAAACACATGATTTAGTATTATGAATAGCATGACAATTCATGAACCGTGCTTATCTTGCTTAGAATGTAAACTGGTCACTTTTGGTTTCCAGCGAAACTACCGGGCGAAACTATAGTGTCGCTCGGTAGCCAAACCATAGACTTACAGAGCCAGTTTCGCTTGGCAAGCGAAACTGCCAGCGAAACTAGCTCCTGTTATATAATGACATAAAACCCTAGAAGCCTCATTTCTTGCACCTTTTCTCCAAAAACACACACACTCTCCTGAAACTTCTGGACCAGCTGAGAAATCACCATTTGCTGCTATCATCTCTGTTGGTAGAGACCATCCATCGATCCTAGATCAAATCGTGAGTCCCAAAACCATACTTTATGCATTTTCTATGTGTTTTACTATAAAGCATGCCTAGATCTCCATAGAATCGTTTGATCTTCTGATATGATGCTTAGGAATGCTAGATCTATCATAAAGTCTGTAACTTTACGTGTGAAACTGATCCATAATGAAGATTCATGCTAGTTAGGTCATTTTAGGGTTAAAATGTGTTTTTGGTGATTTGTATGCAAAAATCCATGTTTAAAGTGTTAAAGCTTACTGTTTTATGTTGGTAAATGATTATGCATGCTAAATATTGAATCACATGAAGTATGGAAGCTGTTAGGTTGATTTTTAGGCTGATTTGTGAGTTTTTCGCGACCAGCGACACTGTGTGTTCTCTGGGCGAAACTATACAGCGAAACTGTTTATGCATCCAGCGATACTATGTAGCGAAACTATAGTGTCGCCCGCGAAACTAAGTAGACCTGCTCGAACGAAACTACCGAGCGAATCAACCTGAACGAAAGTTCAAACCAGTTTCGAGCGAAGCTAGGCTAGCGAAACTGCGCCAGCAGTTTCGGGCGAAACTAGCTAGCGAAACTGTGTCATCGGGTAAATCCCTAGCGAAAGTGCTGCCCGTGCACCTAGCGAAACTATGTAGCGACACTAAGTAGCGAAACTATGATCTGACCAAAACCCAACTTGTGCAACTTGTTTGAATGTTATGCCATGACTTACATGAGTATGCAATAATGAAACATATTTGATTTCTGAGTTATGTGAACCCTTGTGTATGATCAACCATCGGTGTCGTGTGTCGGTATGTCGAGTCGTAGTTTCAACGTGCTATGTTATGGGCCATAGTGACGTTAAGTTAAAGATTAGACACAAAACTAATACCTAAGACCTCAATGTGATGATTAGGTCTTCATTAAGCAAACATATATTTGGATTATTTGACAGTGTAAGCTGAGCAACCTAAGGTGAGTTTCACTAACCCTATAATTGTGAGCCCGTTTGGGTCACAACGAATTTACTTAACGGAAAACAACGCTGACACTTTGAGATATTGCCAAATGGGATATCTGTTATGGAAGTTGGAGTGCTTTATGGGAAGCACTTGCAACTGTCCATCCTAGGGGTTTCAAATGAAATCCGAAATCAACCATTTCGACACTTAAACTCTTTTTAGGATTTCAAATGAAATCCAGAATAAACGATTTTAATATGGCTAGTGTAGGTTAAAGTCTAAACCAAATGATATCACATGATTTCTAAGGATGCCTTGAAACTTAAAAGTCCTCAACAATTTAGTACCATTAATTCTGTGAAGCGAGGGGCATGTTGGGTAGATCTACTGAGGGTTGACAACCCTGCTCCGCGGTACACAAATGTGTAGCCAACCGGTTGGAGGCCGAACGGAGTTCAATATCAGCCTATTTTAGTTGTGGGTCCCATGAGGAACACAACTGGAGGCACAAACCATCGGCAAATGCCGAACTCTGTTACGTCAGCTTTGGTACGAACTTCCTTAGTGCATGGAAACCGGATTAGCTACCCGCGATATCGGTTGACCGCTTTATCTTTTACTTAACTAGTGCATATTCGATAATTCAACACTGGGCAATCGTTTGCAAAACTATTACTTAATTATATGTTGATACATACGCTTATGAGACCGGGCCGCTGCATGACATGCCCACTGTGAACTCACCAACCGTTAGGTTGACACTTGTATGGTTTAAACTTTTGCAGATCGCTGAGGAGTATCCAGAGCGGGTTGGCATGGCACGTGAAGACAATTTTAATTTTGTTTAAACTTAATTGGGAAATTTCAAAACAATGATTTTTGTAAAGCACGTGGTTAGTGCTAAGATGTTATTTTTCCGCTGCGTATGTTGAGACTTTATTTTATGATTTATATTTGGACTAACTCTGATTCGTTTAGTATTTGTAACTAATGGTTGTGGTCCTGGTTTGCTCGCACCCCTTAACGGTATAAACTCCGTTAGTGGTTACTTGGGGGTGTGACAGATTGGTATCAGAGCCATAAGTTGCAGAGAACTGGAATCTTTTTGAAAAACGATTTGGAAACTGCAACTTGAAAACCTTAGTTACAAACGAACAACAAATTCCCAAAACAAAAATTTTTCATGTGCCAACCTGGGATACTCGCTCTGCTGTGTAAGTAAAAGCTTAGTACGTATGTATATATATATATATATAGGGGAAGGATCCTATGAAAACCCTTTATTTTGTGAAAACGTGAAAACCACTTTAAAACCTACATAACTTCTTTATACGTTAATGTTTATTCATGAAATTTGCGCCAAATGTCTTAGAATTACGTTATCTATAACTCTGGAAAACAATATTTAAAAAAAAAACGTATAAAAAAAAACGTTTTTTTTTTTCCGTTTTTGGTACACATGTGTACCATCATCACTACTACTACACAAAAAACGAATTATAAAGTATAAAAACACTCCTTATGTTAAAAATATATTAAAAACATACTAAAAACGATAAAACATTTATGTTAGAATGATAATTAAACATAGTACACATGTGTAGCAATACTTAAAAAATCATAAAATGTTATTTTTTTCTTTAGATATAAAGATAATAAAACTATAATAATTAGGGTGCAATTTCCTTTTAAAACTATTAGTGACTCATATTAAATTTTGAGTTTTTTTATTGTGGTACACATGTGTACCAAAAACGGAAAAAAAATAAAAAAAAATAAAAAAAAATAAAAAAAAATAAAAAAACGTTTTTTTTTTTGTTTTGGATTTTTATAGAATTAAAGATAACGTAATTCTAAGACTTTTGGCGCAAATTTCATGAAAAAACATTAACGTATGAAAAAGTTATAAAGGTTTTAAAGTGGTTTTCACGTTTTCACAAAATAAATGGGTTTTCACACGATCCTAATCCTATATATATATATATATATAGACCGTGTCTAGGAAGTCTAACGGAAAACCTTAGGGAAAATTTTCACACACGAATACGAAATGCGAACGCTAATACGCACACTAATTCCGGGGGAAAGCGACAACGAAACGATGCTACACGCTACGTCCTGATTTCTACTACGATGACTACGCCGACGGTGACTTTTATGGGGAAGCCGACTTTCGACGATAGTACTAACGACTTACGATGTACTCCGACGACGCCTCAAATTTTACACAAAAATTTTTGGACTAATAGTGGGATGACGGGAAATGGTTAATATACATATTATGGGATATGTATAAAATATAACTGTGACTGAACACTGGCTACTTTAACTGTCCAGCAAAATGTCTGGAAGAGGACACGGAAGGAGCAACATTAACATGACACCTGCACAACTGCAAGCTAAAATTAACGAACACGTGCAAGCCGCGGTGGCAGCCGTCCAAGCTGCATACGCCGCACAGGGTAATTATTATGCCGGTTAAGGCACGAAGCGATTATATTTTGACCTGTTTAAACTTAAAACCCGAACTATTATTGCATCAGGAAACCACCATCACTGCACGTTTAAGTCCTTCATGGACTGCAAGCCGATAACGTTTTCCGGCGAAGAAGGAGCGGTAGGACTCCTCAGGTGGATCGAGAAGTCTGGGAAAGTCTTCTCTATGTGCAACTGCCCTGCTGAGAACAAAGTGAAATTTGCGACTGGTACTTTCGAGGGAGCTGCTCTCTCCTGGTGGAACGCCGAAATCCAGATGATTGGGGTAAATGCGGCTAATGACATGGAATGGGAAGCATTTAAGGAACTGGTTATGGAGGAGTATTGCCCTCGGGACCAAGTCAAGAAGCTGGAAGGAGAGTTTTTGAACTCCAAGATGTCTGGGTCGGAGGTTGAAGAGTACACTGCGCGTTACCACGAGTACGCGGTGCTATGTCCGACAATGGTTGATGCTGAATTTAAGCGCATTGAGCGTTATCTGGAGGGTCTCGCACCCCAAATCAAGAGCTTGGTAACCGCTAGCAACCCGACGACCGTGCAGCAAGCCATCCGTTTGGCTCATAAGTTAACCGATCAGGAAATCGAGAGGGGTACTCTACCCGCAAGGAACACTGTGAAGACTGCCTTAAGTGGTAAGCGTAAGACTGAAGAAGAAGCTCCAGCAACATCTGTGAACAATCAATCTGTTGGAAATCAAACTGGGAGATCCTCTAACTCCCAGTATCAGAACAAGCGACCTGACAATACAAGGTCCAACTTCAACAGTGGCAGCAACAGCGGGAGTAACAACCGCCAAGGCGGGAATGGAAACTACAAGGGTAAAGCTCCGTTTTGTAACAAGTGCGGGAAACACCACAATGGTATGTGTAGCAAGGGCCTGGAATGTGGAAGATGTGGGAAGCTGGGGCATGAAGCCAACAACTGCTGGACCAACTTACAAAAGTTAAACAACAACGGTCAGAACCAAGGAGGAAATAACAATAACAGGGGAAACGGAAACAACCGCAACGGGCAAGGAAACAATCAGAACAACAACAATGGAGGAGCCCGTGGCTGTTATGAATGTGGTGCTCAAGGCCACATGAGGAAAGATTGCCCGCAATTGCACAGGCAAGGGAATGGCAACAATGGTAATGGTGGAAATGGTAATGGTGGGAATGGTAATGGTGGAAATGGTAATGGTGGAAATGGTAATGGTGGAAATGGTAATGGTGGAAACGGTAATGGTGGGAATGGTAGAGGTCGTGCCTTCGTTATGGGTCAAGGAGAAGCTCGCAACGACGCCAACGTGATTAACGGTAAATTCATCCTTAATGGTTTCTTTGCTACTGTATTGTTTGATTCTGGTGCTGAAAGAAGTTTTATTTCCACTAAGTTTGCTAAGCTAATTAATGCTAAACCGATTAACCTCGATGCTAAATATGTGGTAGAATTAGCAAATGGTAAACTTCATGATACGACTCAGATAGTTAAGGACTGTAAGTTAGAACTAGCTGGCCATACGTTAGGAATCGATCTTATGCCTTTCCCGATTGGTAGTTTTGATGTCATAGTAGGAATGGATTGGTTATCTGAAAACCGAGCTGAAATTCTATGTCAAGAAAAAGTGGTTCGTATCCCACTCAAGGACGGTGAAGTGTTAACAGTTCAAGGTGAAAAAGGTGGAACCGTCACCGGTATTATCTCATTTCTTAAAGCTCAAAAGTGCCTTCGTAAAGGTCACTTCGCGATCCTTGCAAACGTCACCGACACGACACTTCCCGAGCGTAGAATCGGCGACTACCCGATAGTCCGCGACTTCCAAGATGTATTTCCTGATGATCTGCCTGGTTTACCTCCATTTCGACAAGTCGAGTTTGGAATCGATTTAGCTCCTGGAGCCGCCCCGATTGCACGCGCACCTTACCGTTTGGCGGTAAGCGAACTCAACGAACTCTCCGCACAACTTCAAGAATTACTCGACAAAGGATTTATTCGTCCAAGTTCGTCTCCATGGGGAGCACCGGTATTGTTTGTTAAGAAGAAAGATGGAACGTTCCGAATGTGTATTGACTACAGAGAGCTTAACAAGGTTACGATCAAGAATCGGTATCCACTTCCTCGAATCGACGATCTCTTCGACCAACTCCAAGGTTCGAGCTACTTTTCAAAGATTGATCTACGGTCTGGATATCACCAACTTCGCGTTCATGATGAGGATGTCCCCAAGACTGCTTTCAGAACTCGGTATGGTCACTACGAGTTTCTAGTTATGCCGTTTGGGCTAACTAATGCACCTGCTGTATTTATGGATCTGATGAATCGAGTGTGCAAGCCGTACCTCGATCAGTTTGTGATAGTTTTCATTGACGATATCTTAATCTACTCCAAGACGAAGGAAGAACACGAGAGACACCTACGACTTATCTTGGAATTACTCCGCAAGGAACAGCTTTATGCTAAGTTTTCGAAGTGCGATTTTTGGATTCGCGAAGTCCAGTTTCTTGGACACATTGTTAATCAGGATGGAATTCATGTCGACCCAGCTAAAGTGGAAGCTATCAAGAATTGGTCTACTCCGAGAGCGCCGACCGAAATCCGACAATTTTTGGGACTTGCCGGATATTACCGAAGATTCATTAAGGGCTTCTCGCAATTGGCTCAACCCTTAACAGCTTTAACGCACAAAGGAGTGCAATATAGATGGGGTGAAAAAGAAGAACACGCGTTTCAAACTCTTAAGGACATGTTATGCTCAGCTCCGATTCTCTCGCTACCCGAAGGGGTTGACGACTTCGTGGTCTATTGCGATGCATCCATTCAAGGACTCGGTTGCGTGTTGATGCAACGAGACAAAGTGATTGCCTACGGGTCCAGGCAACTGAAGGATACTGAGAAGAACTATACAACACATGATTTGGAATTAGGAGCTGTTGTATTTGCACTCAATATTTGGAGACATTACCTCTACAGAACAAAGTGCACAATATTTACCGACCACAAAAGCTTACAGCATATCTTTGAACAAAAGGACCTCAACATGCGACAACGAAGGTGGGTCGAGCTACTAAATGATTATGACTTAGCAATTAAGTATCACCCGGGAAAAGCCAATGTTGTGGCTGATGCTTTAAGCCGAAAAGAGTATGAAAAGCCTCGACGAGTACGAGCGCTGCAACTTACCATTCACACGGGATTGCCGGATCAGATCCACGATGCCCAACGAGAAGCTTTGAAAGAAGAAAATTTCGCAGCTGAAGCACTGCGAGGGGTGGATGGTAACTCCGAAATTTAGTCCGATGGACTCAGGTATTACAATGACAGAATTTGGGTTCCTTTACTTGGAAATCTCCGTGAACTCGTGATGGACGAGGCTCACAAATCAAGGTATTCGGTGCACCCTGGATCGGATAAAATGTACCAAGATTTGAAGAACTTGTATTTCAAAAATAAAAACATATCTATACCATAACCTCTAAGACTCAACTTGATGCATCAAATGGTTAGTGATCAACTTTGAAGTGACGGTTTCATTATTGGTTAATAATGATTGGTTAGAGTTATTATGTGTGAATTTGGATACATAATGGTAATTAGGGTTAGTGCTGATCAATTAAGGTCACTAATTGTTTCAGTTAACTATGATCATCATTGGTCGTATACGGTTAAATTGGATTGTTATTGGTCAATTACATTTTGTTAAGGTCCATTACTGGTTAATCATGAAAAATGATGCGAAATTGAAGCCATTAACTATTAACCAGGGAGAGTGATTGTCCGATTGTTCAAATTATTATTGCTAGATTAGAAATACGTTAAACCCTTGCTATTTGGGTTAACCCGTCACCTAATCTCAGCCGATAGATTATAAGTTACATTCAATAACCCATCATACCCCTATTAGTTGGTTTATTAGGGTTAAACCGAAACTCGATGTTTTTAGAAAAAATTAACCGGAAACCCGACCGTACATTAAACTCGACTTAGGTCCGGTAAATCAGATTCGGGTATTTTTGACACACCGGTATAAGATTGTTATATATTTGATCTAGTAGAGGAGAAATAATAATATATTAAAAAATGAAATTAAATTTACAATTTGAGTTAATAATGTAATTTTATTTACTTGTTTATAACAAGTTAATATATAATCTCACATAATAATCGATGCCATGTTTCATAAAAAAACTTAAGATAATGTTGCCTCATTTATCCTCAATATCTCAAATTTACATTCAAATTGAGATAACATACTTAAACTCCACGGTTTATTCTCACCGGAGAAAACTGATTTGGCGCCCACGATTGCTCAAACCAACTCACGTGATAATCGGCGATGGTGCGCATACCCACACCTCAAATTCCAAGCTCCCTGATACATATATGTACGCAATCTGAAACACTTGGCGACGAAGTTATCATCTGCGCTCTAATTCTTTGCCTTTTCTCATCATCAATCAGGTATGATTTGTTTATGTTTTTGAATTTATATGCATACAATTCATCACTTTGAACACTTAACCTTACAATTTTCTATGCACATAACATGTTCGATGAAATGCCTAAAGAGATCGAACATGGCACTTCATACTTCATATCATTGACAAAGTAGCTATATTGCGTGCTTGATTAATCCTCTATTTGATAAACTGATTATTAGTTCATATGAGTTTAATTCATGTGTAGCTTTTGTCATAATGGTTTTCACAAGAACAAGAACCGGAGACGATTCAACTGCACATTCAAAGCAAACAGAATTGGTAAAACACCGCACAACACGGAAACGAAAGGGTAACAACCTAATTGCTGCAAACAATGGTAAATGGCACTCATTTTAAGTTTATATCAAACTCATATCACTAGCATCATGTTATATGTAGTTGAAAAGGGGCTATGTGCTATATATCATTTCTAAGTACCATCTTCATGTTAAGTGCTAAAAAAACAACAGTGAATATATGCTCTGATTTGAGGCATTCATTAAGCATATTTCTAGTATGTAGACATGAAGTAATCTTTAAAGATTTTCTCATGGTAACATATATTTCTACACATAATGGTAAATGACACTTACTTTTGATTATTAACATGATTATTAAGATATCACTATAAAATAGCAACCCTTATTGAATTACCTCCTTTCAACCACTTGCACCTTTGATTGTCTTTATAGCAGCAATTAATCAACCCATAAAAATCATGCTGAACAATTCACCAAATTGCAGCAATCAAATTGAACCTCACAACCCATTATGTTATAAAAGGAATAAGAAAAATACAAGTTGAATGAAAACTATTTGAAGATTACAACACAAATGCCAGTACTTGAATTGATGAATTCATAGTAAGCGACATGCGTGGGTTGGTAGATATTCTGCACAGGTTGTTTCTATATGGGCCAAAATGAGTTGGTGCGGGTTGGGTTGTGTAGCACAGTTTTATAAAAGAATGAATTTAAAACTTATATAGTTAATAACATGAGTGCTAAACATTATTGAATTTTTAATGCGAATTCATAAGGCTTAGAGTATGCATAACCAACGTTCCGAATAGCCTAAATATAAGAATTTTCTACATTATAAATTTTCTACACTATAAACAGGAAGGTTGTTGCTTCTAGCTAATGAAAAAGGTTACAAATATATGAACTAACGTGAACACAAACCGCTTACACACGCGAGTATAAAGCAAACGTAGTGAATATGAACTCTATATAACCTAACACAAGTGGTCTCCTAAGCTTGATTTGTTCATTAGATACAAGCAAAAATTGCAGTTTTGTATTAAGTTGCATGCTGGTTAATAGAAGGTAAAGTTTGGGAAGTAGAACAGAGTTTCTACAACCTAATACAGTCACTTGTATCTTATATACGTCTACATGTTCTTGGGTTTTGTGCTACTCTCTCTGTTTTACTTATAAGTTTTACTACTGTTTCGATCAACTGTCTTGCTGCGTAGGTTACTATAGTTTTATAGTTTATGTCATGACATGCATTATTATCTAATCTTCTTTGATGCCTCTGCAATTTAATTGCTTCTTCACTAACCTACTTGCTTCCTTTGACCCTCAACTATTTATGATCTGGTTAACTTTATCTTCTAAGAGGCATTCTTCATTAATGTGATTATATGATTTACAAATGATTTATAGTCTGATTATTGAAGTTGATTTTTATAGGGCTTTAAACAACAAAACTTAAGTTATTTATATACAGGTCCCATAACACAAAAGTAAGACACCTAAAAGCTACTATGCTTTTAACGTTCACAGCTGATGGTTGCTACATATAACTGAAACTACTGCTGATGGTTGCTATATATACTATGTGATCCACATCTAAAAGTTATAACTGAAACTACTCTGGCGGTTGCTACATATACAATGGCATCCACACCTAAAAGCTATAACTGAAACTGAGCTATACCCAGACCATTCAATAAAAAAAAAGATCAACACAGGTATATAAAAACCATCAAACCTGTAGTAAAATTATAGATGTGACCTTCACTAAACACAGCTAACCTATCTAAGTAAGCAAATATAGAAACTAAAAAAGCCATAGCAGACCTATAAACATAACTCCTATGAATTATAAACCATAAATCTAAATCAACCATAATTAACTACAAGAACATTTGAAGAACACATACTTAAACATTGTTGATGGTTGCTACATACACTATGTCATCCACAACTAAAACTCGCAGATCAGCTAGAGAGGTCATGTAGAATAGGCTGATATCATATATCAAGCCCACTTAATACCCAAAAAAAAAATCAGCCTAAGTAACAGCAGACCACAAATAGCAAAGAAAAAATAAGAAATAAGGGTAACTAACTTTTAAGTGGGTCATCAGGGTCACTTAAAACAGGTCATAAATCAGTTTTGTTCATTATTTTTAATGCTTCTTCCCAAAATTAATGTATGTCACTCTAAATTGGGCAAAGTTCAATGAACAAAATCTCGAGAATGTATAAATTTTAGCCAAAGGAAAAGAAAAAATATTCTTTAATTATGCTTGGGCCACAAAATTTTAATTTTTTTATAATTTCATATCAGAGAGTTCTTTCATAATCATGAATCATAAACACAGAACAAAGATAAAGAAATAAAGAATGGAGAGATTAAAAGAGATTAAGGCAAACCTCAATGAGCAGAAGAGGAGTTTAATCTACTACCTATCATAGTGAACATAGGTGCGCATGAGTTACAAATGACTATTCAAGTGGTTATCAAAGTAATCGAACAATGAACAAGATAACAGTTTGCAGTACAATAGGCTATGAAATCCAAGGATAATAAGCAACTACAGCATGTGCTAGAAAAACAACACAGTCTGTTCTTTTTTTTTTTTAAAGTAACTGAAAATTATTATACTAACTTTAAACAACCACAACCTCTATTAGAAAAAGAGCACAGTGTGAATTTAAAAACCTGAAAATAACAAAGTACTTTAAGGGTCATCACCTATACAATATTCCAAATAATACACAAAAAATTAAGAACCGGGCATACTTCAGTGTTTGCCCAATTTTCATGGATTGGGCAATTTGACTCCAGATTTAAAAGCCTCTAAGAACACTTTCTCAGGTGAAAAGCAATTTCAATGTAAAAGACACAAAGTTGTGAGAGTATGTGAATTACTTTGCCAATTTCACCCCAAATCATAATACACCCAAAAGAGAGGGTTCACCATCTTGAACATTCTGAATGATCATACAGTCAAATCCGATTCTTTGCTACTCTCCTTAGCATTAGAAACACCCCCATGGTTAGCAACAAAAACAGGTTAGAGCGGTTTTTACTGTTATTCCAAGGTTATAGCATGCAATTTATGATAATGACAAAATTAATTAACTTGATCTTCATTCAACTGATTTCTAACTAGGGTGTTTTGCAGAACAACCTGCTAATTCTCGTGCAGATGATCATGTAGAAGACCCTGTTCAACATGTACGAGAGCAGGTAGTGCAATCGGCAGTGGATGCTGTTGGTCCACGAAAAACGTGCGGTCCTAGTTTAAATAAGAAAATTACCTTGAGCAAAGGTAACAAAATTAATTTGACAATGGATAAAGGTACCAAACGCTTCGTCGGGACCACAACAACACACTTTACTACCGAGTGTGGAATCGTCATTCGGAGCTGTTGTCCGATGAATTTCCATAAATGGGAATTGATGTCTGAAGATGTTAAAAAAAACTGCATGAGAAATCAGAAGTAAGTACTATTTATTTCTTAGAATTATTGAGAAGCTATTATCACTTTAATTTTCATTTCACTTCTCGACATATCTATTAAATGCAGGAAAAATTCACATTATTGCGGGAAGATGTAGTTTTTATGGAGTATGTTGATAATCAACTACATACCCAATGGAAACGAACCAGAGGCGTTTTGAGTGCTTATTGGAAGAAGAATGACGGAAGAACGGATCCTCAAAAGGCAAGATCGATGATGAAATCTGACTGCAGGAGTGTAGAAGATTGGAATCATCTCTGCGACTACTGGGAGAAGGAAAAAACACAGGTGAGTAACTTATGCTTATTTTGTACAAATCATAACTATCCGTGATTTAGTACTTTAATTTTTCTTGCTTCTAAATGTATGCCGACTTTCATTCTTTCAGAAATATAGCGAGAAAATGGAAATGAATAGAGGAAAGCTAATTATTGCAAGCAGAGGGGGATCCCGGTCTATAGCTAATCATGTCTTCCAACTAGTAAGATTTACCCATTTATGTTATTGTTGTTAATATAGTAGTAGAATTTAATGAAAAATAGTAATCTTTTTTGGTAATTCATAATCTAAATGGTTATTTGCTGTAATGATTTTCATAAAACATAATCTAAATTGTATATTTTTGGTTATTTGTTAGGCTGCCATCATAATTCAGTATCTAAATAGATCATAGGCTGTTGTTATAGATCTCTTATCGTTTGTATTTTAGGCTGCTCGCTGCTGTTGTAGTAATAACATGCTATGATGATTATAGGTTTGAGCTGCTTTTATGATTTTCTATTATGATCTGTTAGTAACCTGATGTGATCATAGGCTCACTCTGCTAGACTTTTAGTAATATGTTATGATGATTTCTGTTGCAATTATTATTGATTTTTTTTTATCATCCGAAACAGAGAAAACAGTAGGCTACAATGAACACTTATCTATGATTAAGGCTTTTTAAACTTGGTTATAGCCCTTTTGCTGATGAAAGAGCCGCAAGTCCCCACTTAATACTTGAACTACATACTGTTTGGATAATCAAAATTCCATTTCTCTATATCTATACCTGTCCCTAGCCCAACACAATTGCAGCTCCAACTTATCCACCCAACTCCCATCTCCACCCTTTCCCTTTAATACTTCTTGTAAGCATCAGACCTCTTGATTTTCCTATGTGGTCTTTGAGCCATTTCAATAGCAGCAGCCCATAAGATACCAATGATGGGGCATTCTTTTAACACCTTTGCCATCAAAACATAATCTTGTTGTTTTGACTTGCTCAGACTGCAACCAGCCATAGTTCAGGGTTATGTGGGTTCCTTTTTATAGCCATTGATGTCTCTTACTTGCTTTACATATAATAGTAATATCATACTTTTCTTGTATTTCTTTGCATACTACTAATAACTTTAACTGTTTATTTATTTGATTATTGTGTTCTAGTTCTAACTTACTGCACTTTATTTTTTCTACTCTGAGGCCTTAGGCCAAGAAAACAGAAACTCCCTTCCCATTCATTACCCTGAGGCCTTTGTAGGATAGTAGCCAACAACCAATTGTTAAAAATATCATCAATCACGTACAGAAAAAATAGAAGAACCCATACTCCCTTGTGTAAGACAAAATCTCTTCAATGGTGGGTTTAGATACCTTGCCTCTGACCACGGCTTTATTCCCAAAACTCTTCATTTAACATTTCCTCACTGTTGACCCATTATACTTTATCCACAGATTTATGACCCACTATATCAAACCATCCCTTTTTCCTAATTTTGACCTCTTAAAAGTCAAATGGCCAGACCTAGAACATATTTGGTATATCACATATAATCTCCAGTGGAATACAATCGCATGTCATAAATAATCAACAACTTGTGAGAATATAAAGTCCAATCAGAATCATTAAGTTACAAAACATATCAACTGGCCATTGCCATCATTAAGTTATGTAGTGGTTAGTTATTCTTATGGTTGTACCTGGGTTCATAACCACGCCGCTTTTGTGTTTGCACTTGTCGTTGCACTGTTTGGTGATATGGTCCTCCTTACTTCATTATTGAAGTTGCAGTTGCCGTTCACTTCGATTGTTTCCATCGGTGTTTTCTGCAGGTCTTGTGCAGTTTCTCCGTTTGTGACCTGCATTAAAGGAGACAATAGCCACACTTAAAAACACTATGTGTGACTTAAACTGTTTATTTGTTTAATTATTGTGTTATAGTTCTAGCCTACTGCAGTTTATTAGTGTTTGTTACTTATGAAATTTTAACACATCCCCACCCAAGTAGAGTAGACCAGGTTTTAGAAAAAGTAAAAGAAGGTTGCCTATTTAGAATATACATATGTGTGTGTTATATTAGTTTTAATCTTTGATCAACACACAAAACATACCAATAAGTCTTTACTTCGTTGTTGTTTTATATTAGTTTTAATGATATTGTTTATGTTAATAGACAAATCCCGAGACTGAAATGCCGCCAAGTCCGTTAGAAATGTACTACCGGTTGCATTACAAGGCCGATAAGCAAGAATGGTTAAACGATCAATCACGTATTGACTATGTAAGCATCTTATTCTTAAAACTTTTTTATTTTGTCAAATATTTATTTTAGGTTGTTACTGCTTTTAATTATTCTTCTCTTATATCATATTAGGAAAATATTCTTAAAAAAAAAGAGACGGACATGGCTCGATTGAATAAAGAAGGAACCATCTGTACTACGGCTATTCAACATGAGATTGAGAAAGAAGCAATTAAAAGTGTTTGTGGTAAGGAAAAAACACTTAAATCGGCATGGGAGTTTGGAGTCGGTCCAGTTTTGAAGAAAAAAGATAGGTTCATGAAATCGGTGGCTGAATCATCCAAGGATAATTCTACCGAGGATGATGAAGATGTAAGAAAGAAGCTTCAGGTACTTGAAAATGAAAATTCACTATTAAAAAAATTCTTGAAAAGCAAATATCCAGATTTCGACATCACAAACCCACATGTGGGTTCTAGTTCTGCTGGTTCTGAAGGAGTTGATAGGGATTCGGGTGAAGCTGAAATGGATGATGAAAACTCTACTTAGTTCTTTCCTTTCACTGTTTCTTATTTTTATCTAGTACAATTTGAGATTTATGAATCGTTGTTCGCTTAATACTTTATGTTATCTTCAACAATTGTAGACTTTTGATTGGTTTATGTTATCATTTGGTTTTGTTGGTCAATATTAGTTATTGTTTTTTATTCTCTAAAAAATTTGTTATATATTTGGATTGCATGCTTAGGACTAAATTTAATTGTATCATAGACTATTTTTCAGTACCTAATTGTACATACGTTTGAATTTATAAACCGTATTACATACTAAAAACTAGTCACTAAAAATATAAAACGACTACTTTTGGAGACTGATTTTAAGACTTTAAATAACCATATTACAACTAAATATCAGTATTTGATATTGCATAATAGGGACTAATTGTCAGTCTTTAATATATATTATTGGAAACTGAATCAATATAGCATGTCAGTCCCAAAAAGATACTAATGGGGACACAACGTAAACATTTTACGAGAATGAATTTTATTCCCTAAAAAATAATATTAGGGACCAAATCAACACAAAATCTAGGACTGATTATCAGTCACTATAAACATATTTAAGGACTGAAATGACATACCCCGGGGACCAGGATTAAAGACTGATTTTTATGTATAGGGGACGGATTGTGAGTCTCTGTTAATGCCACACAACGGGGACTGATTGACTGACTGACTATCAGTCACTAAAAACAGATTTAGGGACTGAAATGACATACCCCCGGGACCAGGCTTAAGGACTGAATTTTTATGTAGAGGGGACTGACTGTGAGTCTCTGATGATACCACAAAACGGGGACTGATTTTCAGTCACTAACCACACTATCTAGGACTACGCATCCGTCACTGACGGTGACTGGCAAAATTCAGTCCCTAATCACCATTAGGAACTGATTACATCTTATCAGAGACTAATTAGTTAGTCCCCGATGGTCACTTTTCTTGTAGTGGAATAGACTTTTTGCACCAAGATTATTTATGTTGGCAGGTTTCTAAGTGGGAAGAGAACATCACAACTTCAAGTCTTCTGAAGATTGTTCATAAAGAGATTACACACGATGCAATATCAAGTATTCAAGATTGAGCTCATCGTCAAGATCGAGGAAGAGTTTGATTGAAGCTACAAGAAATAAGTTTGGATAGAGGAGATGATACTGCACATGCCGAGGGGGGAGTTTGTTGATACATGGTCCTTGATCGTCATGTGAAGTATCGAATACAAGACGGATCACACAATATAGCTGAGGTCCGAACTCCCAACGAACTTGGAGTTCGGACAGCTCCGATCGTGTGGCCGAACTTGAGGTTCGGCCAATCGTATTTCAGCTTGTATAAATAGATCATCTTGTATAGAATTGTTAAGCTTCCGAGTCATATATTCTCTGTGTACTTTGTGGTCATCTCTGTGGTTAATACAAGTTATTTTTATTTACTCTCTGTGTTTTAATCGTTTACATTGATTTCATTACGACTAAGTAGAAGATCCACACGCTCAGGTAATTTCACTTGAGGTAGGAGTGTTAGATGCATACAATGAGATCATCTAACATGAAAATCTAGTAAAGAAGTAAGAAAATGTAGTCTACTAACTTTTTAAAACGTGGAGATGGATGGAGGATGCTAGATTTTTCTTCCTTGTTGCTCCTAGAATGCTTGATCTTCAAGTGTTCTTGTGTTTTAATGAAGAAAAGCTAGAGAGAGAGAGAGAGAGAGTGGCGACAGGTTGGAGAAGGAGAGGGAAAAAGGTGTGTGTTCTTGTGGTGGGAGGTGGATGAAAGTGTTTAGGGTTTCTATTATAAGTTCTTTATATAGGAGCACACAAAAGAAAGAAAAGAAACAAGTAAGAGAAGGGTTTGGTTCAAGAGGTGGTAGTGGTGGTTTGTAGGTGTGGAACCGAGTGGGAGAGAGCCGAGAGGGGGGGGGGGGCGGTTCATGAGGGTGCATAGGAGGAGAGCCAAAGGGTGCTGGTACAAGCTAGTTGTTTTAGGGCAGTTATGGGTGGTGATGGATGGTACAAAAGGTAAATAGTGTTTGCTTTATGGTTGGATCATTAGTAGGTAATTAGGAGAAGTAAGTAAAGGTGGTGGATTAAGTCTCTAAAAACCGATGGGAGGTGGTTCGGCGTCGGTTTGAGCCGCGATCGAGGGACGGTTTTGATAGGCTCAAAGGTGACAAGTGTTTTGATCATGCATGGCGTGGACGTGCATGGTGCTTAACGAGTCGAGTTCAAGAAAAATAGGAATGATAACAAGTCTTGTTTAAAGTCAAATGGTGTTAAATGGTGAAAAACATTTACGTTGATTGTTTTATATAAAAACCTAATGGTTTTTCGTTATTATAATACTAAACGTTAAAATGATTTATTATTGGACGTAGTTGGTAAATAAATGAATAAACGTTATCATTCATTGATCATTTTACGTCAAATAATATTACGAACTTTGTACGTGTACTAGATTGCTACAAAGGTGACGAGATAATATATAAATTCTTTTTATATTAGTTTACATATATTGTTGTGAAACGTTTCTTATTATTAAAGTTCCGTCGAATATATATATATAATATTCTTGTTTATATAGGGTTATGCCAAGACTAACGGAAAGTTGCATATTTCGTTATCTACGTTAACTAATACAAATTTATGCACATAGATTCAGTAAATTAAACGTTAATTTATATAGTTTGACTTGGGAAACTTATGGGTTGTCACATTCTTCCCAAGTTAAGAGAATTTCGTCCCGAAATTCAGACTGCGTTGTCTACGGGTGCTTGATCGGGAAAGAGGTGCGGATACTTAGCTCTGAACTGGTATTCGTGTTCCCAAGTATACGGTCCACGGCGTGATCGAACTTTGAAAATGGGAATTCGGCTTCGCTTTAGTTTCTTGACTTCACGGTCAACAATTTTGGCAGGCTCCTCCACGAAGTGAAGGGTTTCGTCAATTTGGATTTCTTCGAGAGGAATCACAAGCGATCCGTCGGCAAGGCACTTCTTCAGGTTACTGACTTGGAATGTGTTGTGAACACTGCTAAGCTCGGCTGGCAGTTGTAGTCTGTAAGCTACTGGTCCGATCTTCTCGATGATTTGGAATGGACCAATGTATCGAGGGTTGAGCTTACCGTGTTTGCCAAAGCGAATAACACCTTTCCATAGGGATACCTTCAGTAGAACCTTGTTGCCGACTTCGAATGATAGAGGTTTTCGTCAGATGTCAGCATAGCTCTTTTGACGGTCATGGGCGGCTTTCAGACAGTTTCGAATCTGGGAGATCTTTTCAGTCGTCTCGATGACTAGTTCCGGACCGGTGATTTGACTATCTCCTACTTCAAACCAACAGATGGGAGATCGACACCTTCGTCCATAGAGTGCCTCAAATGGGGTGGCTTGAATACTGGTATGATAACTATTGTTATATGAAAACTTGCATAGGGGAAAGTGCTCATACCACTTGTTACCGAAATCGATTGCCCAAGAGCGTAACATGTCTTCAATGGTTTGGATTGTTCTTTCACTCTGGCCATCAGTTTGCGGATGGTAAGCAGTACTCATGTCTAGTTGAGTGCCTAGTGCTTCGTGCAATGACTACCAGAATTTGGAAATGAAGCGACCGTCTCTATCAGAGATGATTGAGATGGGAGTCCCGTGGCGGGAGAGTATCTCTTTCGTATAGAGTTTGGTTAGTCGTTCCATGGAATCCTTTTCCTTGATGGCTAAGAAATGAGCGGATTTTGTCAATCGATCGATGATAACCCAAACGGTATCGTTACCATTTCGGCTTTTCGGCATCTTGGTGATAAAATCCATGGCAATACGTTCCCCACTTCCACTCAGGGATTATCGGTTGGACAAGTAAACCGGATGGCTTCTGATATTCTGCTTTAACTTTGGCGCAGGTTAAACATTTACTGGCATAAGTCGCAACTTCCATTTTCATATTGGGCCACCAGTAAAGCTCCCTCAATCCATGGTACATCTTGTCAGAACTAGAGTGGATTATGTATCTTGATTTGTGGGCTTCGTCCATGACTAGGTTTCTGATGCCTCCGTACATAGGCACCCATAGTCTATTCATGAAGTATCTGGCACCGTCAGGCTTGATCTCGAATTGACGGTCCATACCACGTAGGTTTTCAGTTCCGATGTTCTCATCCATAAGAGCTTCAAGTTGGGCTTCACGGATCTTGGAGGGTAGACCGGTGTGGATGGTTAAGGCAAGGGATCTGACACGAAGCGATTTCACGCGTTCCTTACGGCTTAAAGCATCTGCTACTACATTCGCTTTCCCGGGGTGATATAGGATTTCGCACTCATAATCGCTAAGCAGCTCGACCCATCTTCATTGCCTCATATTCAACTCTTTCTAGTTCAGGATGTGCTGGAGGCTTTTGTGGTCACTGAAGACTTTGCATTCCGTGCCATACAGGTAATGTCTCCATATCTTGAGGGCGAATACTACGGCTCCGAGTTCTAGGTCTTGAGTGGTATTGTTCTTCTCGTGAACTTTCAATTGGCGTGAGGCGTAAGCTATGACCTTTTCACATTGCATTAACACGCATCCAAGGCCTTGATGATATGCGTCACAGTAAACGCATAAATCGTTATTACCTTCAGGTAGGGCTAGAATAGGCGCGTCGCATAGCTTCTGCTTCAGGATTTGGAAGGCTTCTTCGGTTTTATCGTCCCAGATGAATTTCTTCTCTTTCTGGGTCAGAGCGATCAGGGGTTGGGCTATGTTGGAGAAGTTCTCGGTGAACCTACGGTAATAGCCGGCAAGACCAATAAGTTGTCGTATCTCAGATGAAGTGGTTGGAGGGCTCCAACTTTTGATTGCTTTAATTTTCGCAGGGTCAACATGAATTCCACGATCGTTGATTACATGTCCTAAGAAATGTACTTCTCGGATCCAAAATTCACACTTTGAATATTTCGCATACGGTTTCTCTTTTCTAAGCAATTCCAGAATAAGTTTGAGGTGAAGCTCGTGTTCTTCCTTACTACGGGAGTAGATCAGGATAGCATTGATGAACACGATAACAAACTTGTCAAGATAGGGTTTGCACATGTGATTCATGAGGTCCATGTATACGACAGGTGCGTTGGTTAACCCGAAAGGCATGACCATGAACTTGTAGTGCCCGTAACAAGTTCTAAAGGCGGTTTTAGCAACATCTTCATCACAAACTTTCAGTTGGTGCTAACCGGATCATAAGTCAATCATGGAGTAAAAACTTGATCCCTAGAGTTGGTCGAATAGATTGTCAATCCTCGAGAGAGGATATCAGTTCTTTACCGTTAGCTTATTCAGTTCTCGGTAGTCGATACACATACGGAAGGATCCGTCTTTCTTCTTGACAAATAGAACATGGGCTCCCTAAGGTGAGAAGCTCGGTCTTATGAGGCCTTTGTCAAGAAGTTCTTGTAATTGATTCGACAACTCTTTCATCTGGGATGGCGCTAAACGATACGGGAATCATGCAACTGGAGCGGCTCCTGGAACTAAATCGATCTGAAATTCTACCTGTCTAGGTGGAGGTAGGTCAGGTAGGTCTGACGGGAAAACGTCTACAAAATCTCGGACGATCGGAACATCTTCAATCTTTCTTTCTTCAGATTTCTTGGAAGATACATGTACTATAAGGGCGGGGTAACCCTTACGTAGGCACTTCTAGGCTTTCATGCACGAAATGATGTGAAGTTTGGTTTCGGTACGATCTCCTTGAATGGTCAGGGTCTCGTTGTTGGCTAGGGGAATCCTGACTTGCTTCTCGTGACAAACTATCTCTGCACGATTTGCGGATAGTCAATCCATTCCTACTACCACATCAAAGCTTCCAAGTTGGACGGGTAGAAGATCTATGTTGAACTTATGTCCTAATAAGTCCAATGTGCAATCTGGGAGGATTTCATGTGCTTTTATTTGTTTTCCATTGGCCAATTCGATTAAGTACTTAGCATCTAATGTCTTAGGGGTGATACAAAGGATGGGACTAAAATCACTAGACACAAAGCTCTTATCGGCATCGGTGTCGAATAGAACAGATGCATAATGGTCATTTAACAGGAACGTACCCGTAACAGTGTGCGGGTCCTGTCGTGCTTCTGTTGCGTTCAGAACAAACGCTCTTCCTCGGGCGGCTTTAGTTCCTGATCTTTTCAGCTTGGGACAGTCACTCTTGAAGTGACTAGTGTTTCCACACTCATAGCAGGTATTTGTTGTCTGAGTCTTGTTGTTACGACTCGGACAGTCCCGGTAAATGTAGCCTTTCGCCTTGCAATTCTTGCAGTAGATATTACTGCAGTCCAAACTCCAAAGTATGGCGCAGGTTACACTTGTTACACAAGGGCAGATTACCGGTGTAACCATTCTTTCTTGCATCAGCGGCAGAGGCAGCAACTGAGTAAGCCTTGATGGCTTTCGGAGCTTCAGAAGCAGGAATTTCCGCGGGTTTCTTCTTCTTCCAGTCGTGACCACGTTTACGTTTGTGATCAGATTTGGCATCACCAGAGGAGGTGGAAGGGATAACTGCAGGTTTGGATTCTACAGTTTTCTTTGCAAACGATGCGCCTTAGCGAACGGCTTGATAGGTCAAGCTATAGGCCAATCGCACAGCACTCAGGAGAGTAGCGGGGTTAGAAGACATAATGTTACCTTGAATGAGGGGAGAGAGTCCCCATATGTACCTTTCAATCTTCTTGTATAGAGGGGTAACCATTATGGAGCACATGTGTGCCAACTCGTGGAAACGTCGTGTATACCTGGCTACGTCAGCACCAACCATAGTGAGGTTCCAGAATTCAACTTCCAAACGTTGCAACTCTTCCCGGGGGCAGTACTCATCCTTCATGAGCAATTTCAGATCATCCAATGACATGGCGTAGGCAAGATCTTGACCCAAAGATTCTGCATAAGAGTTCCACCAGGTCAGAGCGCCTTCACTGAAGATACAAGTTTCGTACTTGACCTTATACTCGCCAGGGCAGTTACACATGCGGTAGATAGACTTGGTCTTCTCGAACCACCGAATCAGTCCGACTGCACCTTCAGTGCCTTTGGAGTGAACAGACTTACAGTTCATGAAGTCTTTGTAGCTATAGTATCGAGTACATGTAAGGTTAGACCAAAGCTTCTTGAAAACAATCCTTCATAATTGATATTCATTGATCTTTAACCCAAATCGTGGGTTTGACTTACCGGTAGGCGAGCGACGTCCATCGGAGACAGTAGAACGTTCTGCCTTAGCAGCAGCAAGTGCTTCAGTCACACGTTGGAGGACTAACTATTCAACTGCAGCAACACTCATAGGCGGCGGTGGAGGCGGAGGAGGAGGAGGGTTCCTGTTAGCTCTCGTAGCGCGTCTGGGCATGATTCTAATTTCACATAGGCAAAATAAGAGTAAGGCATTATAATAACAACCATACATATCACGACACACATCAACCACACATATATATATATATATATATAAGGAGAATCATGACATTACAACATAATTAAATAGAGGTTCACAACATACATCATAACATACATAGTCTTGTCTTAAACAATTCTTACAAAGATAGCATTGTTTAGGTGGATAAATCATGATTCCACAATAGTACAAGAGTCAATACATTACAAAATTTGGGGTAAAACAGATCCCCATATGTCAACAACTACTAGATAAATCATGCATGCTCGAGTAATGCGAGAATCTCCCCGATCTGTGTGATCACCGAAAGCGTCAAACGGAGGACAGCGGTAAAGTCTCCATGAGAAGGGTTGCTAGCAACGAGTGCCTCAACATATGCAAGTGCGGAACCGGCGACACCGTTGGTTTCGGACAGAAGAGTGTGCAAGGTGTCCAGGGCACGGTCAAAAGAAACAATGTGGTTTTCGAGTTCGACGACGCGAGCCTCGAGAACGGCAAGAGGGGTAGGAGGGGCCTGAAGGACGGCCTGGAGACGACGTATCTCGGCGTCTCGGCGAGCAATGCTGTCATAGAATGACGAGATAAGGATGTCAATAGGGACGCCTGGAAGAACAAGAGGTGGGGCAGCAACCTCAGGATGGGGTACAGGTGCAATGGGAACATCTTTGGCATCAGTGACGGAAGAAGACTCGCCAAGGTCAAAGGTATTGTTGCTAAAGTGCACTCGCTTCTTTGGAGGAAGCGAGGGTTGGTTAGAAGAAGGAGGGACAGAGGGCTCAGATGATCGGGATCGTTTGCGAGAAGATCCCGCAAGGGTAGGAAGTCCATAAATGGGAGCAGAACGGCGGATCACCGAATTCCTAGGGGTGTACATCCGAAGGGGTCCAGTAGGGGTAGTCCTGAAAGGGAGAAACGAAGGGGTACGCACAGGAGAAGGAGGAAGCGATGCAGGAGGGTCTGTGGCTGTGATATCCACGTCAAAGAAGGGCGGCTCCTCAGGATCATCATCAGCGTCAGTGTCGTCGTCGTCCGAAAAGTCTAGCACACTCTTAGGTGATCGAGGGTCAGCAGTGGGTGACGAAGGCTCATAAGTCGGAGATGGTGGAGTAGGTGGAGCTGGTACAGCCTCGATCTTAGCCTCGGAATCAGATGACAACACGACTGGCTCTGGAGTGGACTTGCTGTGACAAAGTTTTCAAGTCATAATAATAGTTTTACGTTAGTGTACTTATAATAGTCAAGTAATGCAAGCAAGTAATGCATGTGATGATAGTAGTAGAGCATTAGGCTATAGTCTAGGTCCTAACATGCAACCTAGTTCTCTATAACCTGGCTCTGATACCAATCTGTCACACCCTGTAATTTTGTGTTGGGCGTGAGTGTGATGGATCATAGTCAAGGTTACACAGAACGCCCTCTAGATGATTCAAAAACTAGAGCCGTTTGGAAAGTATAGTTAAGTCAAAATGTGGAGTTCCGTTTAATTAGCAGCGGAAATAGTAGTAAAAGTACGATGTTTAAATTGTTACAAAACAATTACATTCAAAAATATTTTAGGACATGACACCGTTAGGTGTTATGTAGTGAAATATCCAAAAGAGCGACTAAGTTTGACCATGACTCCATAAACGACAAATGCAGGTCCTAACATGATAAGGCAGTCCAGTATGCAGCAGAAATCAATCACTTGAGAATTCATATACTAAAACGAGTCGACATAAAGTTGGTGAGTTCACAGGCTTAGATATCTGCATGTAAGAGTTTGATAACAAAGTTTGATTTAATCATTCCATCGTTTGACAATTTGTTTAGATATTGTTTTATAAATTACCATGAACCTTGAATACCGAAATTAACTGATTACCCACTCATGATACTATGTCCAACATACTGCATGGCCAAATATAAGTGTATGTATTCTCTTGACTATTAAAACGGAGTCAGGATTGGAGCTACCAATCAAAGCAGGGGCGTTAACCCAATAGATCTATCCACGAGTCATCGTTTTTGTTTGTATATTAATCGGATTCAACTAATAGTGGGGTTTCATCATAGCATGAACAAGCATGATACAATAGGATTTGGACTAGAAAAGCTTATGTAATCAAAAAGGTAACAAGTAATCTATTTGTCATGCAATGATTGAGGTTGTATGAATTTTCCCCCAAGTATTAAAACAGTTAAAGAAAAGGGGTCGTAAAAACTCACCTGATTGATACGGTTCAGACAGTAAAGCGGAACAAGTAAGCAGTCCTATACAACGTTATAAGACATCTTAGGATATAGAAATTGGGTTGGCATCTAAGTCACTCCAGTTCGGTTGGTCAAGTCTTGGCGTTATGGTAACCGGGTGTTATGATACGATATCGTTGACCTTAAGGAAATATTTATTGAAAATAAATATTTATTATGCGATAATTAAATATTAATTATATTCATGATAAATATTAGTTTATAAATAGTTTATGGTTCCAAAAATTTATCATGTGAGTTTAGAAGACTTTTATCGGAATAAATTATAGTTCCGATTGTTAAAGTCAGAATGCGCTTTTTGCCGGTTTTAGCCGTATTTCACAATATTTCCAAAAATGACTAAGGCAATTGACCACATAAATAAATATACATTTATTTTCATCATAAGGGTCACAAAAAATCAGAAATTACAAGTTCAAGAGTTCACTTTCCTAGTTTTGTCGGTTTTGTCGGTCTATGTCCGATTTAGCCGGTTTTGATCCTATGACTCGTTCTAAGGATTTGTAACTTACCAAAACACTTTGTAAACATGTCTTAAGTTATTTTAAGTCTCTAAAAGTATTCCAAATTAGTTGTTACATTTATTTGTTTATATTTACAGAAATGGGTTTCCCGGGCCCGTAAAGTGTCCGTTTTTTGTCCCGTTTTCCCTCAAATTTAGCTATTTTCAGAAGGGATCTTGTAGTAGGGTTTTTATGACTAAAAACATACTTTATAAACACTTTATAAGGGGTCAAAGTTTATGTCCAAAAATTTCCCTAATTTATCTATAGTTTCCGAGACTTTTTAGTGGGTTATTTTTATAGAATTAGCCGTCTAAACATATCAATAAGTCGTATGGTGCTATCCATAACCTCCTAACATGTCAAAATTTCGGATCTAGGGTTTTAAAGAGTCATAATTTTCGAATCTAGTGGCTTATACACAAAGCCATGGCACATTGTATACATATTAGCATCATAACATTAGTTTTTCTCTAGATATATATAATGTAGTGTATGAGGGGTTCAAAATACATGCAATCACTAGCAATAACATAAGGTTTACTAGATCTAACAAGAGTATGAACAAACATGTAGGTTATTATCATCATAGACGAAAATATAAGTTTAAAGTCACCATTTTAACCATGACTTGAGGTAGGAGTGTTATATACATACAATGAGATCATCTAACATGTAAATCTAGTAAAGAAGCAAGAAAATGGAGTCTACTAACTTGTAGAAGCGTGGAGGTGGATGGAGGATGCTAGATCTTGCTTCCTTGTTGCTCCTAGAATGCTTGATCTTCAAGTGTTATTGTCTTTTGAAGAAGAAAAGCTAGAGAGAGAGAGAGAGAGTAGAGAGAGTGGCGACGGGTTGGAGAAGGAGAGGGAAAAGATTGTATGTTCTTGTGGTGGGAGGTGGATGAAAGTGTTTAGGGTTTCTCTTATAAGTTCTTTATATAGGAGCACACAAAAGAAACAAGTAAGAGAAGGGTTTGGTTCAAGAGGTGGTGGTGGCGGTTTGTGGGTGTGGAACGGAGAGGGAGAGAGCCGAGAGGGGAGGGGGGGGGGTTCATGAGGGTGCATGGGAGGAGAGTCAAAGGGTGGCGGTACAAGCTAGTTATTTTAAGATGGTGATGGATGGTACAAAAGGTAAATAGTGTTTGCTTTATGTTTGGATCATTAGTAGGTAATTAGGAGAAGTAAGCAAAGGTGGTGGATTAAGTCTCTAAAAACCGATGGGAGGTGGTCCGGCGTCGGTTTGAGCCGCAATGAGGGACGGGTTTGATAGGCTCAAAGGTGACAAGGGTTTTGATCATGCATGGCATGGACGTGCATGGTGCTTTACGAGTCGAGTTCAAGAAAAATAGGAATGATAACAAGTCTTGTTAAAGTCAAATGGTGTTAAATGGTGAAAAACATTTACGTTGATTGTTTTATATAAAAACCTAATGATTTTTCGTTATAAAAATACTAAACGTTAAAATGATTTATTATTGGACATAGTTGGTAAATAAATGAATAAACGTTATCATTCATTAATCATTTTACGTCAAATAATATTATGAACTTTGTACGTGTACTAGAATGCTACAAAGGTGACGAGATAATATAAAAAATTCTTTTTATATTAGTTTACATATATTGTTGTGAAACGTTTCTTATTATTGAAGTTCCACCGAATATATATATATATATATATATATATATATATATATATATATATATATATATATATATATATATAGGGTAAGGTTCATGTGAAAAAACTTTTATTGCGAAAACACGAAAACAAATATTAAAACCTCTATAACTTTTTCATACGTTAATATTTTTTAAAAAAATTTGCACCAAAATCCTTAAAATTACGTTATCTTTAGTTCTGGAAAAAATTTAAAAAAATCAAAAAAAAAATTTAAAATTATTATTGCACAGGTGCAATAAATTTTTTTATTATTATTATTGCACATATGCAATAATATTAAAACCTTTATAACTTTTTCATATTTTAATTTTTTTATAAAAAGTTGCACCATAAATCTTATAATTTTGTTATCTTTAATTCTGGAGAAAATTAAACAAAAATCAACGTTTTTTTTATTTTTTTATTATTGCACATGTGCAATAAAAAATTATTATTGCACATGTGCAATATTATTAAAACCTCTATAACTTTTTCATACGTTAATATTTTTGATAAAAAATTGCACCCTAAATCTTATAATTTTGTTATCTTTAATTCTGAAAAAAGTTTAAAAAAATTAACGTTTTTTTGGTAATATTGCACATGTGTAATATAATTAATACGTATTATTGCACATGTGCAATAATAAAAAAATTACGAAATTTTAAATGTTTAATTTTTTTTCCCAGAATTAAAGGTGACATAATTTTAAGACTTTTGATGAAAATTTTTTAAAAAAATATTAACATATGAGAAAGTTATAGAGGTTTTAATATTTGTTTTCGTGTTTTCGCAATAACATCTTGTTTTTATTTGATCATTCCCCTATATATATATATATATATATATATATATATATATATATATATATATATATATATATATATATATATATAGTATTCTTGTTTTTAAAGGTCGATCGTCGGAATAACGATGTAGGGTTATGCCAAGACTAATGGATAGTTGCATGTTTCGTTATCTACATTAACTAACACATATTTATGCACATAGATTCAGTAAATTAAACGTTAATTTATATAGTTTGACTTGGGAAACTTACGGGTTGTCACAACGAACATATAAAAGGTTTTTGATTAAGTGAGGGGCAAGGAGAATGTTATTAAGGCGTAATGGGGGAAAGGGTGAGAAAGGGTAAGATTACCCTGTCCAGTCACGAGAATGGTTCCACCATTACCAATAGTAATATTCCGTAAATTGCCAGTATTAAAAATAGACGAGAGATTATCTGCACTATGCGCCATCTGAGAGGTGGCGCCGTTGTCGGGGTACCAGGTGTTATCCGGAGGATTGAGGGACATCGTATACATAGCATGTTCCAAACCTGTGGTACTGTAGCCCATGAACTCGTAGTCGGTGCCCGGGTAGCCAGAAAGATGTGCTTGAGCGTGTCGCGATCCAAGAATCCCCGGGGCTGAATTGGGTGCGAGAGTCGGGTATTGGAGGGGGCTGGGCTGCTGCATGTTATTCCAATTGGGCCTAGGAGAGACAAAGTGCATGGGACCAGCCCAATTGGGGGCAGAAAGTTGGCGGGTGTGTTTGGTCCACGATGTTGGAACCCCCGATTGCGGCTGCGACTTTGGTTCCTGTTCCGGCCAGAATTCCGATTGCGACCGCGATCGGTTCCATTGGTGGGAGGACGGTGGTTCGCTGGAGGCCAGCGGTGGCGGAAGAAGGACTGGCGGCGTGAAGTGCCTCTCCGGCGGCCTTGGAAGATTTAAGAGCGGTCGTCTTCTTCCAGGTGTCTTCGAGTAACAGTTTCGATCTCGCCTCGAAGAAATCTGGGAGAGGGTTTGTCTGCTGCAAGAACATGCCTATACCCTCATATTGCTCATTCAAACCCGAGATGAGTTGCATGAATAACCGATGATTCAACATGGGAGAGTCGACGTTTGCGAGTTGATCGGAGAGTGATTTCAACTCTTGGCAATATGCAGACATATCGGGGAATTGATCGACACGAGTAGTGAGCAGTTTTTGCTCGAGTTGGAGAGACCGAGAAACCTGATTGTCATTAAAGATGTGGCGAGAGCAGTCCACACATCATAAGCCGTCGTATCTTTCTTCATCACATTGGTGAGTAACTCCGGAGATATGGTGACATAGACCTAAGTCAGAACTATGGCATCCAAACGATCCCATTCGACTTCCTTGGTCTCGGCGGTGGCTTTACTAGCGTCATTAGTGGTTCGGCAGCAGTGGGTATGGGGCGGAGATGATTAGCGACTTGATAAGCACGACAAGTGATCTTGAAAAGTTCCGACCAGTTGCCGTATTCCTGGGTGCTGAGTTTAAGGGTGAGAGGGATGTGATTAGAGATGTTGCTAACTATGACAACGGGGTGGATTTTTTACTCCATTGGGGTAAGGAAGAAGAGAGATCGAATGTTAGGGGAGAGGGTAAGAAATTGATGGTGGGAGAATGGCTAAAAGAAGACACTTACATTATATTATTTCTCCCTCATGAGTGCATCATATAAATTGAAGTATACTAACAACATGGCAGAAACTTGCAACCTTTGTTATGCTTGTTGTTCACCCAAATTGACACATGAACAAGGTGTTTTAATGCATTTATGATTAACTCATCTTACAAAACACTTTTTGTTGTTAATTTCTAGCACAACACAGTTAATAAAATGACTTTCATGATGAAATGAGATGTAGATGTATA
>JBCNJP010002905.1:0-10401 GCA_039602395.1 Deinandra increscens subsp. villosa | reverse complement strand
ACCTAGAGCACCAAGACCCTGTTTCCTATGCAAGTCATTTCTTATAAGAACCTTCTAGAAATTGGACTGGGTAAACGAATCTCATAGTGCTTCTTATGTGATGTGGTTTCATTAATGTGTAAAATTGTTTTTCATTATTCTAATAAAACTGCAGAACCTTTCTTTTGAGGTTTGGTTCTTAATTCATATGTAACCGAAAACTGAACCGTTATTTTTGGTTCGGTTTTTTTTGGTCCAGTTTTTTCCGGTTATTAGCTTGGTTCGGGTTTTTTCGGTTTCGTCTCGTTTTTTTGCTCGTCCCTAAGTCTTTTTATGCTCAATTGAGTTGCAATGCAATAAATATGATGCAAATCCTAGAAATCATGATTATTTACTTAGAAACTTTTCCTGCCACTTGCTGTAACACTTTTTAGTTTGGATTTAAACTGTATTATTTTTATTGATAATGGCCTTCTGTCTCTATTATTATTACTAGTAATTCTCTGTTAGTTAGTAACATTAGAAGTACAATAATGACACAGAAGTTAACATTTCAGGATTGAATGTGAATAATGGCGAAGATCAGAATCAAGTTAACCAAGTTGAAACAAATTCACCAATGGAACTCGCTGGCCACTCAATAGTAATCCCTCTCTCTCGTATATATGTATATCTAATTATGTATAGGGGTACTCCTAAACCGTTAAAACTGACGGAACGCTCAAACCGCAGCAAGTCGGCCGGTTTGATCTTAATCAGGTTTGGTTCACAGTTCGGTTTTGATGGTTTGAGGTTTAACAGTCTGGGGCTCTGGGCCACAGTTTGAAACTTGGAATTGGCCGTTTAAGCCAATTTATTGATTATATTTGAAATATGCAGTTATTTATATTGATTATATTCATGAATTATTTTTATCAATTTTCATGTTCTAATACAAACTAACGAATTTAGAATAGAAAATCAGTTCAAACCACCAAATTGCTCAAACCAGCCAGTTCAGCTGACCCACCCAATCCAACTGGTTTGGTTTGTTGTTTCTCAAAACTGTAGCTGGCGTTTTGGCCCAAAATTTGTTAAAACCAGCTGAACCAGACTGTGAACACCTTACTTATTAAATGAGCTCACTTGACGCTATTATGGGATCTACTAACTAGGAATTTAGATTTAATATTTACTATAGCCATGCACTTATTAAAAGCATTTTGCAGGTTTTGGCATCTTATCCGTATCAGGACCCACATTATGCAGGAATGATGAATTATGGAACTCCGGTGAGAATGCAATAAACTATTATGCTAAATTTTTCCCGTTCCATTATTTTCTTGAGACTGCTTACTTTAGGATTTTAGTCAAACAGTACTGGGATGACATGTTATAGTGAGAAATCATGATCATATATGTACGGGGGCAATGACCAAGATTAAAGTAAACCCTACATGAATCTTTACATAAATAACCTCATTATTTAAAGTCTTAACACTCTTCGTAAAGTAGGAGCACATATATCAAACATGCCCAATCTGTCACTATAATGCTTATTTGATAGGTGACAATGTGTGTGTACTGATCAGTTGTAGATGTAAGAAACTTCCCTGCTTATTGCATCCATTAAATGTCTTTTATTCGGAAGATTTTTTTCTGACAATTCTGTGGAGGCATGCCAGCTGGCACACCCACAATATCTCGGGATCCATCAGACTAGAATGCCATTGCCTCTTCAAATGGAAGAGGAGCCAGTTTATGTGAATGCAAAACAGTATCGTGGGATTTTAAGGCGAAGACAGTCAAGAGCTAAAGCAGAGTTGGAAAAGAAAGTGATTAAATCCAGAAAGGTACAATTCGTTTTAACTAGAAATATCACAGGAAATCTTATTTGTATTATCGAGTATATATTTATGAAATAAGCCAAATGATTAGAAGAGTTGATTACAAATGTTGTTATCTTAATCAAGTGCAAATTAAATGGTTTTGGTTAGATTTAGTTTTTTTTGTTTTACTTGCAAGTGTCAAATTGGGCGGGTTGGTTTGGGTTGAACTATAATACTTTTCGTCGGAAACTTTTAAACTTTTTGTACCTTTAATGTTTAAGTTATATCAATAAGAATATACTTTTTTTAAATAAAATTATATAGGCCTTTAGGAGGATTGATAGAAGTTGCACTTTTGGCTGACTATTCACTTGTTTAACCTGTTCGACCCATTTGCCCCGTTTTTTTGACCCTATTTGTTTTATTCCCGTTTGACCCCTTAGAAATGAAACACAACTTCATAAGTAAATAGGTTGAATTTGCTGCCTCTACTTTATTATATAAAGTCATCTTATTTTATCTTCTCTGCTCTGTTCTCACGCTATTGTACTACTTTAGCCATATCTTCATGAATCACGACACCAACACGCTATCAAAAGGGCTCGGGGTTGTGGAGGTCGCTTCCTTAATACAAAAAAGCTCAATGGTGACCCGACTACGGATTATCCGCAACAAAAGGAGTCAAAATCAGGTCAACACATATCAGGTTCAGATCATCTGTCCACCAATTACTCTGGAAATCCCTCAATCTTTGGAGACATGTTCAAAAGAAACAATTCCTCAAATGGAAACAACAATGATCACCACATTTTGTCACCAACATGCAACTTCAATTTGATGGACAGGGAAGGAGTACATTACTTCACAAGGGAGAAGGGCAATATGGTCAATCAATTCCCATAAAGGTCAGTACCTGTTGAAATAGTATTTATTCCGGCCTATAGTTTGATTTTTTTTTGTAGTATGGTCCTGTTAAAAGTTAACATTCTGGACACATTTGCCCTCCGGGTGATTAACCTAGGAATAACAAGCATGTTTTAGTTCTGTTCAGTTCTGTTACAGGCCAAAACCGAACTGATAACCGATGTTTATGTTTTTGGATTTTTCATAACAGATCATTTTTGGTTATAGAAAAGTAAGGTTTAATTCGGTTAATCGCTGGTTTTGGATGTGGGTCAAGTTAGTCTCATTTTAGTTCATAAATCTATAATTTATTTTGGGTTAAATAAGAAATTAGCAAACATGCTAATTTATAGAGAAGAATGAGGGGTAAGTAATATGTTATTTATAAAATAACCAAACCTTTACTATACATAATATAATATGTTAAAAAACAAGAAATATAGAGGTGGCTTTTAATGCCAGCTCGATTCAGTTAATATGGTTACATACACTCATATAATCAGCCATAACCGAACTGTAAAATTCTGTTATAAAAAAACCATAACTGAACCATGGCTTCTCAACTGGTTCGGTTATTTGGTTTTTTCTCACCCCTAGATTAACCTTACATTAAGCTAATAAAATTAATTTTATTTTCTCCTTTTGCTTGATATTGCAGGGATGCAACAGGCATTCTTTTCATGATATACAGTTTCGGGCAATTCATTCTTGGCTTTGGTTACTTGTGTTCTCCTGGGGTTGGGATACGGATGATTGCGGTGGGGACTGACCGTTGACTTGCGAGTCCTCTTATCAACCTATCTCACACCCTTTTGTACCATGTAAGAGAAGAAAAGTTGTAGATTTTGGAATCTTTAAAAAATGTTGTCACACTTGAAACGTGGGGTTGTATTGTCTTATGGCCATGGGTCAGGATGACATTATTCATCTGCTCACTATGTTTGGAAGTGGTGGTTTTTATTGTCTTTTGACCAGATTATATGCTTCAAAATACCAATCTGTATGTTAAGTTGGATCACATTTGACATGCATCGTGTTTTTACTTTCATATATGTTTTTGGTCAGTTCTAATATAGCATTTTATGTGCGCACAGCTACAGCAAACTGCTTGTGGATGTCGAATATAGTGATTTATGCCGAGTTTATGATTTCTGTTTCATCAGCTGGTACTTAAATAGAAATCATAAACTTGGCATAAATCTCTATAGGCTTGCATGACCCAAGTTGAAACTTAGGCCAACATAGTATAACACGAATTGCGGATGGAATGTTCCATCCGAACACAAACATTTAACTGACTGTTTTACAAATTTTGCTTGAAAGTTTGATGTTTTACAAATTTTGCTTGAAAGTGTCGTTTGAAGGCGAGCTGTTTAACTAACCCGAACAAAAACCATATAGATGTGTAAAACTATCACACGTTTCACGTGAAGACAAGAATATGAAGTCATGAAGACAAGCCGGTTAACGTGATTCACCAGTTTTCCCAAACACAAACTGTTTTCACCAGTTTTTCTTAAACACAAACCGTTTTCACCAGTTTTTCTCAAACACAAACCGTTTTCACCAGTTTTTCTCAAACACAAACCATTTTCGCCAGGTTTCCCCAAACACGATCCGTTTCGTTTTTATCTTAAACACAAACCGTTTTCACCAGTTTTTCTCAAACACAAACCATTTTCGCCAGGTTTCCCCAAACACGATCCGTTTCGTGTTTAGCTAAAGTGTTCATACTAGGGTCGTTAAACCCGTAAATTTTGTGATTTTTTAGGATCAGATTTTTTGTGATTTTTTAAGGTCAGATTTTCCCAAACACGACACGGATCGTGTTTAGCTAACGTGTTTATACTAGGGTGTTTATACTAGGGTCGTTAAACCCGTAAATTTTATTGTTTTTTAGGGTCGTCAAATCCATATATTTTATGATTTTTTAGGGTTGTTTAACCCTTACGTTTTGTGATTTTTTTAACGGCCAGCCCGTAAATTTTATGATTATTTTAACGGCCAATTTTATGATTATTTTAGCGGCCAATGTATTAAGAAAAAACTACTAGCCCGTAAATTTTATGATTATTTTAACGGCCAATATATTTATGATTATTTTAACGGCCAATATATTAAGAAAAAACCACTAACAGGACGCTATGAAAGTGGCTAATATATTATGTATGATAAACCACGCTACTAGCGACACGATAGTACGATAAAAATATACATAGAACAAGAATCAAATTTCGTGATGACGTCTAGTCTGTTGAAGAAAACAAAAAAGTACTAAACGATAAAAGACGATATATAATAGCAAGAACACTGCACAAGAAAGAGAACACCATATATAATATAATATATAATTATAAAATACAACAAAAGACATGATCCGCAACCATTCAAGGATATAACTGGATAAGTTCTATGATTAACGTTCATCGTTTCGATACAAACATACAAATATTCATCGACCCCAAAACTAAGATGCTACACCACCAGATTCTCTCAAGATTTACACACAATCGACCTCTAGATCCACATTTTGAAAACGGGTTGAAAATTGCAAAACCGGCCCCCAATTACGATTATTCAAACCGATCGGTTACGATTCTTTAACCGATCGGTTGCCTGCAGTAACACAAGATATTAACACCTGCTTCAAACCTTTCTTTTTCTTTTTCTTTTTCTCCTCTTCTTCAACTCTTTTCTCCTCTTCCAATTGCAAGATCAACTAAAAGCAACAATATACACTTTAATTAGACAGTTTTACGGTCTAGTTTACTATATAAACCTTCAATACATCAATGTACCGTATACTATTTATACGATTTTACGGTCTAGTTTATAATATAAACATGTAATATTATTCGTTAAGGCTCTAGTTTACAATATAAACATATAAGATATTCGTTTAACATATTATTTTCATTCTAAAAAGGCTCTCTGTAACTTTTTAGGCTTTTAACTTTTTCAAAATTTGACTTGAGACTTTTTTTTTTTTTAATTTTTTGTTAAGACTCTAATCTTTTCAAATTTAAGACTTTAATCTTTTTAAGTTTTTAAACTTTTTACCATTTTTTTTAATACTTTATTTACCGTATACTATTTAGACGGTTTTACGGTCTAGATCTAGTTTACGATATACACATGTAATATATTCATTCAGCATGTTACTTTCACTCTCAAAGGTTGTCAGCCGGTATAACTTTTTTGGCTTTTAATCTTTCTAAACTTCGACATTTTAACATTATTTTTTAAAAAACCTTTTTTTTAAAAGTTTGATCTTTTCAAACTTTAACGCTATGTTCCCCAGTTTATTTAAAGAGAAAAAAAAAAAGAACGAGAATGTAAGAGAATGGATGATTCCTTTCTTTCCAAATCCTTCCGATTTGAAATAAAAAAAAAACAACAAAAAAAACTAACTTCTCCTTCATTTTCCTTCCTTTCTCTTTTTTTTAATAAAACTCGAAAGCACAATTTTTCTTACTTCCATTTCTCTCCTTAGATGAAACTCAGGAACCTCAATCCTTTCCTTTAATTCCTTTCTTAAATGAAACTCGGAAACAGAGTGTAACTTTTTTCAAAGTTATTAAAAAGCCATCAGACGGTTGACGGTTTTATGTTTGTCGGGTTTTTCGAATGATTACCTTGGCTACGCGCTCTTCCACATGAACAAGCCGTTCGATAAGCGTCCCCTTCATTCCCGTCTCCACTATCACGTCATCGATCGGCCTGCAGTGCTTCTCCAAGCTCCTCGGAGAAAACTCCATCGATGACACTTGACCGTCACTCGTAAGCGTACCGCTTGATGGTGTCGAAGGGCACGAACTCTTCGGCGTCCTGTTCCCCCCTCTCAATTCTTCCAATCGCCTCACCTACATACAAACAAAATAAATCACAAAATCAGCAACTCGATATTCGATTTATAATCGATATTCAACTCGATCTCAACATTCATGTTTCGGTTTTGATGGTTTTTAGTATTTTTAATAATACCGGTACCACAAGATACCGAACCACACAAGGTGTTTTTCGGTATCTTCACTTACCGGTACCACAAGATACCGAACCACACAACGTGTTTTTCGGTATCTTCACTGATACCTTGTGTGTTTTTCGGTATCTTCAGTGATACTGGTATCGAAAGACACCGAACCGACAAAATCGGTACGGTGTTTTTCTATACTTGTTTTTGGTTTTAGTATGATACTGATCTCATCCCTGATAGAGATTCGAGAAACCGAAAGTATTTCGTTTATACTTTTTTTCGGTTTTAGTATGATACCGATCTTATCCCTATTAGAGATTCGAGAAACCGAAAGTATTTCGTATATATGATACCAATCTTATCCCTATTAGGGATTAGAGAAAAACCGAAAGTATTTTGTTAGTGTGTTTCGTTTCGTAGATACCGATCCATCCCTATTAGAGATTCGAGGAAGTAAGCATATAAACGAGAATCCGATTATATTCGGGTCGGATAAATTAATTTATGTGGGAACTTACAATGATATCGAGACGATCAAGTCTAGGGAGCATGGGTTCTTCAGCTGTCGTTACCGCCATATTTCTGCAAATCTTCTTCGAAAGTTGCTCTTTTTTTTTCCCGGGAATCAAAAGAAAAGAGATGAGAGCTTTTAACTAAAGTCTAAAGTCCAGGCTTTTTGTTTGATGTTATAAAAAATGCATTGGGAAGATGAGTTTATAAATGGTTCTGAAATACTATCAGAAATGGACACGTGTTGGAAGCTGGGAGGGGGAGGATGCGGCTGAAGGGCACGTTGCATGGCTACGTGTCGTATCATGAGATCGTTATTTGGAGATATGTTTTTTTACTCGTTTGGAGATATGCTTGGAGTGATATGTTTTTTTATTTTTTATTTTAGGCCCTTGTACTTTGAAAAAGATGCGAGTGTGTGCCTTCTATTTGTTAATTACCCTCTAGTTTTGAAAGACCAAGGTTCGTTACTTCGTTTACTATTATATCATTTGTCCAATATACGTCTTAATTTTTTATATTATTTAAAGTAAATCTTTGAATAGCCCACCAGATATAATCTTATACTTATTTAAGTGATAATTTTGGATCACTAACATGTTATTGGTTCTTAATACTGATTAAATGAATAATTGTTTTTAATGTTATTAAATCTTAAATGAGTTAAATACACAGTTAGTACCTATGGTTTAAGCTAATACCTCTAACTTTTAACGGCAAACCCCCCACAGATTAAAACCCATCGATCCAAATCCAAACCTCAATTCTCCGGCCGTTATCTTCTCCAATCATCTCAGAACGTCCGGAACGCTAGTTCGGAGCTGATCAGAGAAGAGAACGGCTAAAGAATTGAGGCTTGGATTTGAATCGATGGGTTTTAATATGTGGAGTAATGTTAAATTGTCCTCACATTTTTTGTCACGTAGGGGGGGGCGGTGGGGGGGGAGAGGCTTGCCGTTAAAAGTTAACGGTGTGTTAGCTTAATATGGCATTCTTCACTTTTGATATTCAGTTATCATTCAACTGACATGATGATTTTTGTTTAACTGATATCTTTTGGTTATTTTTCATCACTAAACTTTGGAGTTTTCATCTTTAAAACCTACAATATGGCATTCTTCACTTTTGATATTCGCTAGTTAGTCATCACATGACAAATTTTTAAAAAAAAAAGTCAGATAGACTTTCTTGATAGATAGAGACGTGATGTTGCCAAAATGCGAAGTATATTTTTAGGTTATCATAAGTAAAGATATATAAAGTTTCTATTGTAAGTATTACAAGCCCAGTCTAAAATCCAACCTCATGGCTCATACTACTAACAACTCACGAAGAGGGGTGCATCATCCCGCAATCTCTCTTCGAGCCGCTCAAACTGAAACAAACGGGCGACATTCTTGCTCCCCCCTTTTACCATCCCCCACCACATTCTTTTTCCTCACTTACAACATATCGATATAATCAACGTGTTTCACTATTTTCTCCAAACAAATAGTTATGGGGCGGTGTGACGACCAAAACTTTTGGTTATGTCGTCCAGAGCCAATCTTTCGACACACACTGCCATGTTATTATATATTATATATATATATATAACAAAAAGAATTCAAAAGATATAGTTAAGTTTTAGATTCTTTTAATTAGGCCACTAAAAGTTTAGATTTTCTAAGTTAGCCATAAACTTAGGTTTTTGGGTTTTTAACATTGACCATTAAAGTTTAGTACTTTGATATTTTTTACCCTTAAATTTTATACTTTGTTTTTTTTAAATGGAATAGTAAACTTTAAGTTTTTATAGTTTAGTCATATATGTTTTATATTTTTATATTTTCTACCCTCTAACTTTTAATTTTTTTTAAAGTTTTGTGGTCTTCTACTTTGCCATGAAAACTTTTATAATTTTACGTTTTTCTACTTTCGTTTTCACATATGTTTCATACTTTTACGTTTTCTACCCTCTAACTTTTAAACTTTTTTTAAAAAAGTTTTGTGGTCTTATACTTTAGCCATGAAATTTTCACAATTTTCCGTTTTTCTATTTTCGGTCTTAGTATACTTTTATTGTTTTCTTAGACTTTTACACTTATACCCCTTAACTTTTCTACTTTCGTTTTTTAGTATAATTTTATAGTTTTATACTTTCACCACGGGACTTTTAGACTTTTACGTTTTATACCCCTTAACTTTTTTACTTTCGTTTTTATTAGACTTTTAGAGTTTTCGACTTTGGCCACGAATTTTGATAGTTTTATACTTTGACCACATTAAAACTTTCCTTACTTAAACTGACACGTAAATGGGTGGCTCGCCGCGAAGCTCGGGCGGTTCACCATCCTCTAACTTTTAAACTTTATTTATTTTTATTTATTTTTGGTTTTTTCGTTTTTTAGTATAGTTTTATACTTTCATCACGAAATTTTTAGACTTTTACGTTTTATACTCCTTAACTTTTCTACTTTCTTTTATTATTATATATTTAGAGTTTTCGACTTTAGTCACGACTTCTTTATAGTTTTATACTTTAACCTCACTAAAACCTTTTTGACTTAAACTGATATGTAAATGTGTGATCCGTCGTGAAGTAATGACGGGTCACCAACTTGTTATCTTGAATTAGGAAGATGTAAAGTTATTTGACCAAGATGGATGGAAATATAGGATGAACATTAAGCACCTCCTTATTATGCAAAAACAAAATGGGCCTTATATATCTAAGCCCAAGTTTGAAACCCTATGGCCCAAAATAGAAACAACGGCCCATTATTCTTGAAGGTTCGAACAAATCGTACGGTACACTTTCCCCGATTAGGTCGTTTGACCGAAGAGAACAACACAACGACTTGCGAGTTGCGATTGAACTAACCGGCGATTTGCAACGATTTCCGGCGACGGTTTCCGGCTCCGATTTCCAGCTCCGGTTGTCATCTTCCTCCAGATTAAGCCAAGGTAAATGGCTATCTATCTCACACACAAAAAATTATAAAATAACACCCTCAAAATCTCAAATTATTACTAAATTATACACTAAACAACTGATGCCCAATTTCATCCTTATCGCCTCTCATTTCTTCAAATTTGGAGGAATTTCTTCTTTCTATCCATTCCGTTTGCTTCCGAATCGTCTAATTCTCCGTGATATGTATACATACTGGTGTAATTTATCAGATCCTACGTAGGTTTTCTCGCAAGGTAAAACAGTAAAACTTCATTTATTGTGTTCGAAAG
>JBCNJP010002904.1:0-57004 GCA_039602395.1 Deinandra increscens subsp. villosa | reverse complement strand
CTTCCATCAATCTCTGCTAGATCACACCACCACAGTCACCACCGCCACCACTTACAGTGTTCATGAAATTACATCTTTGCCACCAAAATCATTACCTCCCAACACTTTACCCAAGTTTTCCGACATAGTTTTCCGTATAATTTTCATATCCCTCTTTGCAACCGTTGCCATTTGGGCGAACCACGAAGCCTCCAAGGGGTTCTCGATCACAATACTTAACGATGCAGGTAAATACTCGTCGGCCGGAAAGCGGTTTTCGGTCTTTTACGAATCAAACGATCAAGCGACTCGAACGGTTCTCAACACAAGTAGATTTGTAGAAAATCTTCTTTACCCTAACCAAGATCCCCACCACACAAAAAAACAAATCAAGAGTGTCACACTTAGACTTGCCCCCACAAACTATCCGGTCACCGTATCCGTCCATTCACGAAAAGCCCACGAATATACGATCGTATTGAGCCCGTCACTAATGGAAACCTCAGACAACATGAATGATGCTTTTGTGTTGGCCGTGCTACAAGGAATGGCTAGGGTTTGGCTATGGGACGGAAAAGGGGCCACTCCGCCCCAGGTTTTAAACGGAGTTGTGGAGTATATAAGCACTTTATCTGGGTTTAAAAACCCAGAAGAATGGAACTCTGGTGGAGATGGCGCCCACCAGAGTTCCATCCGGCTTTAAAAGCCCAGAAGCATGGAACTCTGATGGCGGTCGTGGCTCCACCAGAGTTCCGGAGAAAAACGAGATTTGCTGGAAAGATGAGGATCCAAGAAAGGTGGCAGGGTTTTTAAGATTCCATGATCAAAGAAAACAACACGAAGGTGGTGGTGGTGGTGGTGGTGGTGATGGGGAGGTGATCCGACGGTTGAACGATGAGATGAGAAATGGATGGCAAGATTGGATGATGGATGATGCATTAGGCATGGGAGGTGAGCATGCATGTGCATCTTTCGACATATTAACTAGACATCATGATCCATCCAGCTCAATATGACTACTTTTCAGGGTAAATGGGTACCGGAATAATTAAGATGGAATCCTTGCGGCCATTGAATTATTTTTGTTTTGTGAATCATTATTGTTTCATGGGCCCATTGTTTGATTATAGGTGGAACATCATTAACTATCCGTTGAAAAAATTGTCTTATACCATATTTGTACTTGCTCTTATATGTTATTTTATATGTCATGTGATCAAGTTAAGGTGGGAGGAGTGAGTGTTAAGTGATTGAACGAAATCACGTTTTCATTTACATTTTTTATAATTTGTATTTCCGTGTAGTTCAAATCGATCATGACTGATTTGATTTGATCTTGTTTAGCTTGTTATAGTTTAACATATTTAACTCCTTAAATTATTTTACTTTATTCAATTGTATATTGATTGTAATCACATGTAAATGAGAATAACGACTCTTTCCTCCATTCTTCTCTAATCGATCTTAATTAGAGTGGGATAGGACGATGATGTATTTCTCTAGCTAGTGGTAAACTAGCCACTTAATCGGGTAAATACCCGGGTCTAAAACGTAAAAAAAAATATAGAGATATATACTATCCAAAAAATTCTTATCGGAAAAACAATATTCAATAATAATAAAAAAAATTCAATAACAATTACAAATTTGAGAAGATAGATTTATACACTATATTTCTTGTTACATTTGTTGGACGACCGTCTTCATCCAAAATCAAGATCTTCAGACCCTTCTTGCTCTTCACTATTGATAAAGCAACATAAAATTAATCATGAGAGAAGACGAGATCTTTCAAATACAGTCCAACTCTCAAAAGAGACTGACATTGGTTTTTGTTTATAGTCATACCAAGTGTTAACCCGGGTAAATACCCGAAGCTGTAATGTAAAAAAAGATAATAAAATATACTATACAATGAACCAAACCAACCATTGTCATGAACCAACCAAACAATGAAACGAAACCAACCAACGTCATGTAGTAAATAAAATAAACAATAGAACCAAACGAACCAATTGTCATGAAGTAAATAAACAAAACGAACTCGCACAATAAGTCGTTCAAAAACATCTAAAAGATCACCTAATATAGATACGAACCATTGATGTTTTGAAGCTATTTCTCCACTTTCGGAATCAATAATTCCTTCTTAACAATATCTTCACTCTTATCGCCACATTCGGGACTCAGTTTGGGTGTAGAAGAACACGCACCGTCTTTAACATCATAAACGTCGTTAAGCTTGTGTTTCAGCTCATGGTTCTGATCTATAACTTTGATTTTAGATTCACACTGGTTCTGACTTTTCATATAACTAAGGTCATTATCGATAAAAATATTGTCATTTGGGGTGTCTGTCAAATCTTTGACATCCTGTAATTAGAAATTGAAATGTTTAATAAATTGTCAAGTTTATAATTTATTGTACATAGTCTATACAAAGGCCATCAACGTTAGGGTGAAAACCTATTAAAAAAAAAATTTATGACATATTGGAAAAACTATGAAGCTCTTATAATACTACATGTTTAAGTTTATTTATAAACTCTATGATTGGAAGAATTTAAAAAATGACAAGTTAAATGATGTTTAAAGATAGATGCATACCTTCATGACACCACCACCTTCATGATCACCATTTTATTCCGACAAACACCCTACGTATATGTTCAAAAATTAGAATATGATATAGTCACAGAGTAATGTAGGGTATAAATTTAAATTAAAAGTAAAGGATGAAAACGCACATTATCTTTGTTATGCTTTTCATCAAGATAAGATATGATTGACGTGCTATCAGTAAGCTTCTCAATGGTGAAATATCTATAATCCTACTCAATATTGAAACTACTAATGTCAATCTTCATAGCCAATCTCTTCTCAAAAAGACTTTCAATTTCAATGGGAGGTTTCCCCTCTTAAAAACCAATGAAAAGTAATTAAATATAAATGATTTAATTTGATGTTATAATCATTTATTACTTGCAAGGTATTTAAAACAAATGAATGAAAAATACAAATTGAACAATAATTACCTCATTTATGACATTAAGTTTAGCAATTTGGTTGAACTTTGTCTCAACCAAAAAATCATCATCCAAACAGTAGGATACAGAGCAAGACAATCTGCTCACACTTGATGAAGGAACATCGTTTTGTTTTTCATTATAACTGGATAAAATAAGTTTACAATTATTTTCAATCACAATTTATGTATCAATCTAACAGAGTATGTATGTCTAATTAAAATATTAATATATTACCTCTTTTTGAATTGAATCATCTCATCAATATCAGGGTTTATGAGTAACTTGGAGACTTTAAAATAATTACAAACTGAAGGCCGATCTACAAAATTAATATGGAATTCATATAATAATTACTAAATGCTTATATATAAATTAATAAGATAAATTAATATTCCTGGTTTGATATTACTTACCTCTGTAAACACTGAACATGACGAACTGAAGAATAATAGCTACTTTAGTTTCATATGACTGACTTTTAACATACTGAACTAACCTTTCAGCGTATTCTTCAAACAATGTTAACCAGATTGTACGAACACTTCATTTAAATTAGAAAAAGAATATGGTTATTAATAAATAATAATAGGAAAATAAAATATGCAATGAATCAGTTAATAAGAGACAAACCTAACATCCTGCAAGCAAAATTTATTCTGATCTTCGGGGTCCCATCTTCATTTTTCCAAAAGTTTATGGAGGATTTACAGTGATAATCATTCCAAGGATATATGCAAACATAAGAAATTTTAAATATTATTGATTAGAAAAAATTAAAATTAAAAAACAATTAAAAGGAGATTTACCAATTGACACACTCTTATCAATATTCTTGTCAATAATATCATTAAAGTTAGCAAACTCAAAACCAATATGACGGTTGTTCCAACTGTCAAAACACTGAATTTCAGTGTTGTAATTCATACATACCTTGATCGGATTAGCTATGCACCTGAAGTTCCCTTTATTTTGACCGAGGGTGGGTTTTTTAATTATCAGAACCTGATCTTTTGAAATACTTTTCAAAATGCCAAAACCATTTGGCCAAACAATTGCTCTGAATCCTATTGTTCTGATAAAATAATAGAAAAAACATAAATGCTTATGCAGAGTTTAGATAAAATAAAGTGAGTAATGCACATGATGATTAAACTATACATTTTCATCGACCATTATCATCTCAATTGAATATGGCTTGGTGTGATCGTTATATTGACTCTTTCTCCAGACTCTCAGAATACGAAGCTTAAGCACAAAGTTTTCTCGGGTGACATTCAAATCTTATATGAGATTGAAGGTCTGACCTGCCATATCAACTTTATACAAAATTCAAGATAGAGGAAGAAAAGGTAGAAGTCAATTAAATATGTAATGACTGATAAGGAGAAATTGATGATTACATTTTCTCTCTGAACTTGTAAGATGGTTGTGATGTGTAGTATGAAGGTGTAATGACTTGAGTCAATATTGATGTTCAGTATGAAGAAGGTGTAATGACTTAATCATATATATAGAGGTTGCAATGACTTATGACTTGACAATCGTTTCACTTAACTAATAATTATTTCGAATCAATTACTTTTCGTAACCAATTTGGACATTCAATTTGCTTTCAAAAATAAAGTTTGAATGTGCAAACAAAAACTAAAAATTAAAAATGCAGAATATTTATTTTTCAGACTTTTATTTCGTGGTAATTAGGATGCTAATTTAGGTAAAAAAAAATTGATTGATAATTGATTAGTCATTAAGAGGGTAAAAAATCTAATTTACGTGATTCAACTAAACTAATTTAGGTAATGTATTAACAACCAAGATTGTGAAAAATTAAACAAAAAACTTAAAAAATCAAAAAAATTACACATAGGATTTTGTTAGTATGAGAGCATGTCACCTCATCACTTGATGATGTAGACAATCTTATAAGATGTCAAATCAACCTTATATATTTTGTTTAATAGATAGGTAGATTAAATTAACCTATTCGAGATAAAGATTGAAGGATTTAGTTAAAAATATAGTTTTTATTTAAATTTTTGTATTTCCGCATATATAGAATTTATTAGTTGTAATTCTCCTATACATTGTAACATGTTATACCTATGAATACAAATTGGATTTAGCTCATCCTGATATGGTATAGAGCCATTCTTTGATCCCACCCTCAAACCATAAACTTGCAACCACCTCTTCTCACTTTTGCCACCAATTCTAAACCACCCTACCAATCACTTGTAAACCATCAAACTTTCTTCCACTAACTACTAATTACTTTAAAGGAATCAAGTCTTTTACATCTTCTTGCTCATCAAACCCTTCATGGTTATGTTGATAAATCTCTTTTGGCACTACCCAAGAATGTTCTCGTTGAAAATACCGACTCTCCTAGTCCTGCTTTCCACCTGGATAGAGACCGATCAATGAGTTCTCTTGCTTATCCCATTCTCCCTCACTGAGGAGTCCATGGTCGAAGCCCTTGGCCACAGTACATCTCGTCAACTTTGGATGGATCTTGAATCGGCTTATAGCCATGATTTCGTGGAACAGGAATGAGTTAGGTACCGTACCGGTACCGGTCCCGGTTAGTAACGATCCCAAATTTAACAGAATATGGGTATGGTCCAGATACTGAATATTTCGGTACGGTATCGGGTATCAGGTTTTCGGTACGATACCGTTTGATACTCCCTTGACAAATCCCAAAATATAATATTAGTTTCAACTTTCAAAAGAGTAAGATTTGATTTTTATGTTTAATTAGTTTATTTTATATAATACAGAGTTTTATATTTTATTATTTTATTAGTTTACTTTTATATTTCAAACCTCAAACGTGCAACATGCATAGAATGGTTAATTGAAGAATTGTCCATTTTATTTTATATTGCAATTTGCACGGTACAAAAACCGTCAACTAGAAGTAAACCACTGAAATAAAAAGAAAAAACTATAAAGTATAAACCACAACATTTTACAAAGTGTAAATCACAACTCTAAACCATCTACTAAATTCAAAAACAAATGATCCTTTTCACCTTTACTTTCAACTATCAAGATTCCATCCCAAAAAAGCAAATGTATAACCAACCTTCTAAATTAACAATTCATCAAAATATTCCACTAATAACAATCAAAATAAACAAAACTCTTTAATTTCATCCTCACTAATCATTATCGTTATGCACTATTCCTTTTCCCTTTTCATTTTGTTTGCTAATCGCATCTCAATTTTTGCAAAATAAACAAAGAAAGGGGTTGTTTGCTCCATTTTATCATCTCTTACTCGGTAAGCAAAAAGAAAAAAAAAAGAACACTTACTTGGTAAGCCAAAATTTGACTGTGGGTCAAGGCTTTTACTCGGTTAGTAGCTTGGTCAGACACAAACAAACAAGCTGACCACTTACCGGGTAAGCAGTCAGCTCTGGCTGGACCAAATCTAAATAATTATACAAATATGTTAAAATAGTTTTCACAGACAACTTCTCGTTTACATCTATTTAGAATCTTTTAAAATTTAGCTATTAAAAAGTACTCTAATTTGAAAACGCGTATTATCTATTTTACGTTTAGAAATATGACATTATGTGGATTCACCCAATTATCATCATTTTTCAAATGAATTAATGTTATTATGTTCGGTAACTATTTTGTTGTCTAGATGTATAATAAATTTATAAATCATATGTTTTTTTGGTGATGCTTAAGTTGAATTTTTTAAATGATTAGTTATCTTTCACGATAATTACTGAACAAAATTGCTTTAGATATGGATGTTTTGAACGTTAAATTAAATTTTATCTAATTTGAACGTTTCCATTTTGAATGTTAAACTATGATTTTTGTTTTATTTTTACTAAAATAACTTTGAGTTTCTTCGAATCTGATTCGGATTCGATCCGGACTCTCTTCGAGTAATTCCATTCGAATTCGATTCGATTTGCATTCGGTTTTCGAATTAAAATCGAATTCGGATCCAGGTTTTAAAAATTGAAATTCGAATAATTTGATTCTATTAATTCGAGTATTCGAAATTAGATTCGTTGAACACCCCTACATTGTAGACACTTTCACATGTGAAATGACTCTTTTTCACATGTGAAATTTTCTGATTAATTAGAGAAAAGAAAAAAAGAAAAAGGAAATTAATCACAACCATTAGATCATGAGATCTAATGGTGAAAAAAAATATGTCTACATGTCTACACTTATGGGGGTGTCTACAACGAACTTTTCAATATATATATATATATATATATATATATATATATATATAATATCTAGATGAAAGGTAGAATGAAAATCACCCCGAGTTGGGAAAACTATGAAAACTCTTTAAAAACGAGGTCAAAAAGTTTTTTTCCCTTCAATTTTTTTATGGTGATTCTCTAAGTTATAGGCTACCCCTAGGTGTAAAAAAATAAAAAAAAAATAAAAAAACGCCGAGGGGATTTATTAATATATATAGTAGTTAAATTGTGAACAATTTGATTTTGAGAATTTATTAGAACCATTGTGAGGCATTAAATTCGGTGTGGACCACTCAAATTCATAAATGAGTTTTTTAATATATAACTAGTGGTTCAAAATGGTTTTCAAAAATTTTCAAAATTAAATGGTTCTCAAATAAATCTCTCCCTATATATGAGTTCTTTAGGGAACTAGCTTTATTGTAAAACTCGAAAATTCTTTTTTTTAATTAATTTATTTTACTCTTTTTATCTTTATATAATATTATATGAATTAAATATAAAATTTAAATAGAAGAAAAAGAAGTTTTCAAATTCCTTGATAAGTATGAGTTTTTAAAACCAAATAGGTTTGGGATTGGAATAAGTGTCGTTTATTATTCATCGACCGCTAAGAGAATGGTTATTGAAATTAACCGTTTTTGTTTCTTGCCCCATTATTGTTTTTAAGGGCCCATTGTATCGGTGAAACATAATTTAATTTTATTTGGAACGGCTGCCCATTGTATGGTGAAACATATTTTAATTATCCATTGAAAAATTTGTCTATACCCATCATGTACTTGGGCCTGTATGTTTGTTTGCTCAATGCTTAATAATTTCTAAAGGGGCTCATAGTCTACTATATGATAAATATGATTAAGTTAACGTGGGTTTGGGCCGAGATGCAAGAGCCAAAATTTAGAACCGATCCGAACCAGTTAGGGGTTTTGAGTAGTAACCGGTTATTACTCATTGATTTTAAGAGCCGTTATCTAGCCGTTGAGGAGTTAAACTAGGCGTTTGGACCATTTGAAATCATAATTTCGTCATTTTGACCCTAGTTATTAGTATATATAAGTGTTAGGTGTGTTAGTTTGATTACCCTACTACTCTAGCTCTCAAAAACACTAAAAAATCTCAAAAACGCTAAAACTACACTAATTTCCTTCTCAAAACATCTATGTCTGTAATTTCCGATCTTGAACAATTTGTGTTTGTAATGTTTTAAGTTTAAATTCAATAAAAAGTATGTTTATTAGTCTATATAATGTTGTTAATAAAAAAAATATCTAAGTGTACTAACCGGTTGGTAACCGGTTTCAGTTAATAACCCTAACCGGTTGGACCGGTTTATGTTTCACTCTTTGGTAACCGGTTATTGGTGCGGGCACACAAAATCAACCATGGTTTAAAAAAGGGGAACTATTGAATAAAAATAAGTTTTTTGCTTAAAATATAAAAATACTACGAACGAATATAATTGTGGGTTACAATGACAATTTGATGAATCTCACTACAAATTAATCAAAGCCCTACATATTATTTGTGCTTTCTGGTCGTTTTACCATCTCCTGTTGGAATATAATCTATTACTGTGGTTTTGACCGTTTAACTAAGTTTGTCTAGTTGACGTAATTGGTCCATCTTCAAACAAGGAATTAACCCTAATTAGGAATTACTATATTTTATCTTAAACGTTTCCCTTTAGATGCTAAAGACTTTTAGGAATTGCAGCCGGCCATAACATCAATAATTAACCGACAGTTGCACTAAAGGCATGAGGTATACTCCATGTGATGCGGTTTTATTTTTTATTTTAGTTTAAGAAGAAAGAAAAAAGCATGTGTCACAAAATGAATGAATATGAAGGGATGGAGTCATGAATGATCACGGCGTGAAGGAGATGTAGACTGGATAGCCTAATTATAATCATCTATAGATCATCTATCAAGCATCATAACGAAAACCAATTGTCAATTGATTTATGGATTCAATTTCTAAAGTCATGATCAAAACATAAAGTAAGTTTTATTATATGATGTTGATTATTCTTTACTTCAATTGAGTAAATCTTCGAGCCACTCTCATATTTTAACCGTAATCACGGACCAAATCAATATCTCCTTTTCCCATGTTTCTATTTCATTGGTTGTCATCGGTATTCATTAGATGACCACGAAGAACAACTGAACAAGCCTTGTCGAAGTCGCAACATGTTCAAATTCAAAAACTGGACATTTAATCATCGCATAAAATCAATATTAGAGAGAAAATCCAAGAAAGGATCAAAGGGGCGAATGTTTTCTCACATCTTGAACTGATCTTGTTTTTGTTGTCTTTTTTCAACATTAATGTTTTTTTTATTTCAATTTGCATTGAGTGAGTGTTTCATTTGGACTTTGACATCCAAGAGAAAGTGATCCAAGAAGTGAGTTGTTGCATACATTTTGATTTGTCATGCAAAAAGGTATACTTTTGAATGTTGATCCTAACATAAAACATGGTTGGTTATGTGTTACATAAATAAGAGTAAAAGTTGTTTAAATCATAATATTTAGTTAACCAACAAAATCCCAAGCAAATAGTCTAAAAGTAGTATAAACAAAGGTGCAAACAAGCCGAGCCGAGCTGAACCCGAACTCATTTAGGTTAGAGTGCGGCTCGTTTAAATTTAATATAGAGCTCGAACTTGAGCTTGGCTCGATTTGAGCTTTATTTCTCAAGCCGAGCTCGACTCATGAAGATTTATTCAAGTCGGGCTCGGCTCATTTATTATTTAATTTTTATTTATATATATATTATTATTGTTAAATTTGAATATATATGAAATTATACTTATATAGAAAATAATATATATTATTTACTTTTTAATCATAATTTTATATATAACAAATTAATAATTATTACTTTTTAGAATATATTTAATAGATTAATAATAAATTATATGTATAAAATGCTCGTTAAGGCTCGCGAACCGGCTCGAGCTCGCAATGTATAGCTCGGGCTCGAGCTCGTTTATTAAACGAGCAATATTTTTTGAGTTCGGCTCGGGCTCGTTAAAGACCCTGACTCGATTCGAGTTTTTTATTAATTCGATCTTCAGTATTTCACAAGCGGCTTGACTATGAAAACAATTTTTTATCAATATATTAAAGTACTGCAAACATATGTCACACATATTAAGTTTCAGATCCGCATCCTAATAATTTAACTAAAAACAACTCTATCATAAAAAAATCACTCTATCATCATAAAAAATCTTTTAAAAACCTCACATTTCCTATCTCACATCTATCACTATTTAATTACATAATTTTATTTTTTCCTTTTTATTACTTTCTTTTAACATTCATAAACAATCATAATATAATTATATATAATAAAATAAATCTAAAGAGTGAATGATGAGTCTATTTATTTTAAAAACCTTAAAAAAAACCTTCTCAAATTACTAAGAGTTAAATATTCATTAACCATAACAAAAACAAATGATATATTGTAATCTATCATGCAATAAGAAAGTTTAATTGGGTCAGGTTAGGTCCACTGCACCAAGTTGGAATTTTGTAGGGTCACGGGCCGAACCCAATCTGAAAGCAATTGGACCGCCTCATCACCCAACCTATCCATATTCAATTTATTTTATTATTTCTTTTTTCCTTTTTGGGTTGATTAAAATTCTTCTCTTATAAATATATAATTATTTCTATTTCTGTTTACTAAAATTATTTAATTAGAAATATATATGTTATAGTCTATATTGTTGGAGTGTCCTCATCGAGTATTGTCCCCAAACATAACGAATGTCATCAAAGTTTAAACTTTGTTTAAACTTAAAGTTGTAGAAAGCAAATGGCAATCTATTAATTACTAGGGGTGAGCAAATTTAATCATTAGCCAAAATTAATCGATAAAATTAATCGATAACCGAAGCGTTATCAAACCGACTTAAACGATAACCGAAATTAACCGAAGGTTATGGTTAAGATTATTTGATTAACCGATAAATCGGTTATGGTTATGGTTAATAATTTTCCATAACCGAACATTAACCGAACCGAACCGAAGTTGTATATTTTGCTTATAGTTAAGTTTATATATAGCATCAAGTTGTAGATTTGATAATTTCACAAGTCAACAGGTTTCATAGGGTTAATATATAAAAACAATTTGAGTAGGTTCACAAGTTAAATGGTTTCATATGGTTAATACATATAACCAATTTGAGTAGTCATGAGAATTATGCCACTACAATCTTATGCAGCAACTTTTGGTAGTGAATACACAGAAACAAACAAACAAAAACATCTATGTAATTCACTAGCTCCACAAACGAATACATGAGCTAAAATTAAAAAATATATCTCTTATAAATAAAGGAGACTCATAATTCTTTTTAATTTAAAGCACCTTAAACATGTGTGATCCATTAAGCTTATTGCTTGTTTATGTAATAGTTATTATTTTGCTGCATTTGGCTCACGTACTAAAAACGATGATTTAGTTAATATTTTTCTTGTTCAACCGAAAATGACCGAAACCGAACCATAACCAGTGGTTAACCGAGTAATGATTAACCGACAATCGGTTATGGTCATGGAAGAGATATTTGAATTAACTGAAATTTGGTTATTGTTACGGTTAAGAGTCAAAATCAACCCAAAACGACTCATGCTCACCCCTATTAAGTACTGGAAAATTGGATTTAAATAATCCCAACTATCCACTGTTGGACGAGAATAATCCCAACTGAAGAAATTCTTCCTGGCAGTCCCAACTATTTAACATATTTTTTACAATATACTTTCCGTTAAGTTTTTTAACCCCCGTTAAATGTTGCTTACGTGGACTGCCTACTTGGCGCGTTTTAAATGACGTGGCATTAATAAACAAATCTGGAATAAAAAGGAAAAAGGTTTAATTAATGCCACGTCATTTAAAAACGCGCCAAGTAGGCAGTCCACGTAAGCAACATTTAACGGGGGTTAAAAAACTTAACGAAAAGTTTATTGTAAAAAATATGTTAAATAGTTAGGACTGCCAGGAAGAATTTCTTCAGTTGGGATTATTCTCATCCAATAGTGAATAGTTGGGATTATTTAAATCCAATTTTCCTTAAGTACTAGATAGTTTAGCATTGGGATTGGAATTAGGGCATTGGGTGTACAGTGTGAAGCTAATTGTGTGTGTGTTTTAAAAATCTTTATATTTTCTAAATTAATTTTAAAGATATAACGCAATTAATTAGTTAAGAATATAATATACCGCTTACGAGATCAAACACATAAAAAAAATCTTCCGCAAAACCAACAAGTTTTTTTTAAACAATTTTCTTTTCATTCAAATTTATATATGATGTTTAGAAAAATAAATAAACAAATTGTTTATTTTATTTTGCTATAAAATAGCGGTGACAAGTAACTTGAGAAAAATAAGGATCAATATGGTTAGGCTTATCTGATTGAAGAAAGGGATTCGTTTAGAAGGCTTATAAATAGACCTTAACTATTAAGGTTTAGGATTGATCAAATCACAAAAGTAGCCTCCTAATTCTCTCCCTTTCATTGTCGCCAACCCCCTTCCTATCTCGGGTCATTTAGCTGCCGCCAACCACCATCTCAAGTCGTCGTCATCATGTCGTCAACCACCATATGAGATCCTGTAACACCCCGATATTTCCGTCTAGGTAATTACGTATCTTAATATGTTTACCTATGTACTTTATTGTTAAAATACATGTTAGAAATGATAATAAATGAATAAAACACGTGTTTGTATAATAAACGGGTTTAGAAATGATGAGACATGAATGATTACGTCTCGTATACGTGTTTAAATCATGAATACATGCTTATGTGAATAGCATAAACCATTGATAGGAAAACACGTATAGCAATGCATGTTAATAGTTAACGGAAAATTAAAAGGCCAAAAGCGTAATTTATGCAAAGTTATAAGCAATACGGATATTATACGTGTCTATAATCATCTAAAGTGTTTTAAGGCTTAAAATATAGCAAGAATATGTCCTAACATGATTCGTGACATAAAATGATGAGTATTGCAAAGTTAGAGGGGTAGAAATGTAATATATATGTGTATGTATATATATATATATATATATATATATATATATATATATATTAATATACATAATCCAAAACCTCGAGAATGTTAGAATTATGTTTAATAAAGTTATGGAACATAAAATGATAACCACATCAAAAGATACAAGGGTAATAAGCTTAAAACAAAAATTAAGGGACTAAAAGTGTAAATAATTGAAAGATATAAAACGTATGTATACGTATATCATCGAGCATGTCTTGAGCCTTAGAAACTTTTATAAACATACCCTTAAGTGTTTTATAGCATAAAATAACAGTTCGTAGAAGTTAGGGGCTTAAAATGTAAAATAGAAGTCCAGGGACTAAAACTGCCAATATGACAAAGTACATCGTGGGACGCGACACCCAGGCCCAAAACCCTCGCGACCCTCCGCCCAAATTGTGGTCAGATTCGTGACAGCTACGATTTTTTCGACTTGGTGACCACGTTTTTGACAAATTGACCAACCTAACGAGTTGATTTCGAATCTTAGTCACCCTAGACACTTGCCTAAACCTCCTGCGCCCCTAATACCTATAAATAGCGGATCAAATCGAGCTTTAATCCTCACCAATTCACGAAAATTCACTCTAAAAACCCTCTTTCTGGCCGCAATCTTCATACGAGCAATTCTCTCAAACGGTGAAAGCTTTGGATCTGAGTTTCTGCAGTCAAGCTTCTTTTGGTATGATCTACAATAACCTTTTTCGGTTTTTTTATATTCGATCTCTAAGTATGCTTTCTAAAAATGCATAAAATCTAGGGTTCTTGAGCTTGTTTTGCCAAAATCAGGTGATCGGATGGGAATTAGGGTCTGAATTTTTGTAGGTAATCGTAAAATAATTTTTTTTAAGAAAGCCCTAAGTTTATTTCACAATTGGAATAGTTTTGGTAAAGGTTTTGTTAACGGGTTAAAATTAGGGTTTTCATAACGTTACTCTGCCCAAATTGACTAAACGATGTTGATTAAGCTTTGATCTTTTATAGGATATTATAAAATATTATAATGGATAATACCCTAAGTTTGGTTGAATTAAAAATAAGTTTTGATAATAAAACGAGATATTCATGAAACTAGGGTTTCTCAATATGTTTATTTAATATAAAATAATCCATAGGGTATGGGAGCTTGATTTTTGGTATGAGAACATGTTTCATATAATATAAGTATATATGAAATTAAAATGGATAAATAATGAAGTATTGAAAATACCGAGTTAATCGGATATTAGAAGTTCGTGCGGACCGGAAGGGTAGGTGCCTCTGTACACTGGGGTTTTTGGCAAAGCGGGGGTGTCGCATAAATCCAAACTGGGAACTGGCATACCTCACTGGGCGATCCCGGAGTGAGCGTCTACTTATAGGAATGCGCGCCTTCATATTATCAATAAAAAAGAATATTATGCCTCTAGGGGCATTTTGGTCATTTTGACCTTTAAAATGAATAAGCTTAATAATTACATATTATTTAGATGATAAAGCATTAATAAACATAGGAAGTGTTTATTATATAAAACCTTGCGTTAACGTCATACAATACGCAATTGGGTTTAATCGGAAGGATAAAAAAGGTTATGTCTGAAAATACTACCTAAGAGAATAAGATGAGTTCTATGAGCCCACTTTTAAATGTTTTAAATGTTTTAATGTTTTCGGGCTAGTATACATGCAATTTTATTATTTGAAAAGTATTTGAGATACCTTTGCTTGTTTTGCGTTAATACACATACGTGAAATGTTATAAATATCTATAATTGTTTTAAAGTTGTTATTACCTGTTATAAACTCTTTTCGTGAAGGTTATAATAAATGGGTAGTGAAGATGTTAAACTTTTGAAGTAAAGTTTAAAATAATTTTGTAAAGGTAAATGAAATGACCCTTGGGGTTATTTTCGAAGAGGTTTTAATCTAAGCAAAATTGTCTAAGACGAGGGTAAGAGGAGGTTGTACAATCCAAGTAGCGGATATAAAGCCACTGGAGTAACGACAGTTGCTCAAGAGGTCGGGAGGCGACGGTCGCCCGAAAGGGACTAAAGTAGTCCCATATAGACAATGCTTAGTAAAAAGAGGTTTTACTTATAATGTTTCATATGATTCTTTTATATGAAATGATTATTTAAACAGAGTAGGGGTGTGCAAGAATCCAAAAAGACCGACTTGAAACCAAAATAACCGAAAAAACCGAATCCAAATAGAAACCGTCGGATTTGTATTGAACTTTTCTAAAATCCGAAATCCGAAAATCCGAAAAAAACCGAACCGATCCATTTAATCATTTAAGGGTTTCAAATTAAAATTTCATTTATAATTATTAGGATCTTTGAATCTTTGTGATTAGATCATTATGCAAATTTAACTTTTGTTTGAATGTCGTTTGAGTATTTGAGATTAGATCTTTAAGGATTTGTTTGATTTTGGATTGTTATGCAACATTATGGATCCTTGAGTCTTTGATATTAAATCGTTAAGGATTTGTTTGAATGTATTTGTTTGAGATTGAGTCATTTTGCAACGTTATGAATTTTAAAGTTTTATTTTGAATATTATTACTAGTCAGTTAATCTATAATTAAAAAATAAGTAGACCAAAATTTAATATTATTATTATTTTTTCAGCCCAAAAGTTCATATGTATTTGAATCCGAAAAAACCGAATCCAAACCGTAAAAAACCGAAATCCGAAATCCATGAAACCGAAAAAACCGAATCCAAATGGATTTGAAAATTGTAAAAACCGAAGTTCGGTTTTGGATTCGGTTTTAGCCAAAATCCGATCCATGCACACCCCTAGAACAGAGGATGGGTCCAGGAGGCCCAAGGTATTTTAGAGTATTAAATGATTTTTAATACTGAATGTTTAAATGTTATGTTTGGTATAATTCTATATCCATTAAACGTTTATAATGAAGGGGTCGTTAGGCCCAACTGTTTGAAGTAACCTTTCGAGGTTAAGGTAAAGTTTTAATACTTAGAACTCACCAGCGTAAGCTGACCTTTTAAAGCATGTATATTAGGTGAGGTTAAAGATCTGAGCATCAAGGGAAAGGCTCATGTTTGAGCGGAATGGATGGACAAGCTATTAGGAGAAGGCTATACGGGCATGCTGGCTTAAGTAATATAGATAGATGCATATCTATTAATCGTTGTCTTTTATAGTTATTGTTAACCGTTGTAGTAGTTTTATCTTACTTGTACTTGGCATTATACATAAATAATTTTTTTTTAATTTCCGCTGCTTTAGTTATCTCTGTTATACCTTGCGTTCATGAGTAAATCCGATGAGTGACCCCTTCTAGAGCCAAGTCTAGGAGTGGGCGTCACAGATCCCAAGTTCATTTCCACCATAAGTCATGACGGGCGAGCCGCTGAGCCACCACGGACTATCTAGCCACAAGTGTTGCAGCCTCCACCACCCCTCCCTTTGCCTCTGTCACTACCAGCTTCCTTGCATCAATAGTCTAGATCGCATCTGATTTCGCGACTATAGCCGCCTCACAGCACACGACATTGGCACACTAGGCGTCACGACATGAGAAGACCATGTGCTGACGTTTGGGTCAATGTCACCCGTTGCGCCATGCGGCGCATATGTGACGTACGTCGCGGAACGCGATAGCTTCCTGGGACAGGAAGTTACCAGCTCCTCCCGACACCTGTTGTCGCCATCGAGGGTCTATCACGATTGATGGACTCGTGTGTTTCGTTTAGTTGCAACATCGTAGTGAATGCCGGTGTCTCAAACAGTTGTTCAGATAGTGCTATATATAGTATATCTAGGCTGTGTTTGGCGCGCCATAAGCTAGCTTATAAGCTAGCTTTTTTAAAAAGCCCTGTTTGGTAATGTCAAAAAGCTAGCTTATAAGCTAGCTTTTAAAAAGCTAGTTGAAGTAGCTTTTCAACTAGCTTTTATAATAATTCCAGTTTTACCCTTTCCTAACTTATACATATTTCCACTTTTTAATTTTAATTTATTTATATACATGTACTTTAATGACATTTTACATTTTTCAGCTAGTTTATCAGCTAGTTTTAACCAAACGCTACTAGCTTATAAGCTAGCTTATAGTTTATCAGCTAGCAACCAGCTTATAAGCTAGCAGCTAGCTTATCAGCTAGCAGCTAGCTTTTCAGCTAGTGCGCCAAACACAGTCCTAATCCTACTATGAGATAGGTTTCAATTTTGATATGCATTCGCGTGTCTATGGTAATCTGATCCTGTTTAGAGTTTTACATTATCCGTAAGTTTACTATTTTCGATGCGTAACTAATTTTGAATTTGTCTAAACTGTTTTAGTATATCCGAATTTTGAAAACGGGTAACGTGGATACCACTGTAAAACCCAACAACTTCAACCCCACATACAAATACTTACTCTCACGCTCGGGCTTGGTCGCAGTCTCGTAGGACACACTCATGTCCAGTGGCGGCCCTAAGAACATTGTTACTTTTGCAGATCATAAGTTTGCAGGTTGTTCAAGAAAATAAGATCAAGTCCAACACTTCCTTAATGTAGTCGTGCCTTTAGACCATTTGGCCCGTCCCTGATCCCGATCAGTCCGGCCCTCCGAAACCTCAATTTTACAAGAACCAACTTATATAGAAAATGCATCCATTTCTATTTGTATAAGGTTTCAAATGTTATAGTAAATAAAATGTATATAAAAGTACAATTAATGGGTATGTGAGTTAGCAGTTTTGAAAAACAAAAACTAACGTAACACTAACTTAGACCATTGCCAATTCAACACTGATTGCTCTTATGTATTCGCTATAAGGCTATCCGTACTGGTTCGGGTGTGTTATAGAAAAAGTGGTGCAACGTTAGCAGCCACCCATACGGTTCGATGATGGTGATAAAGGCGTAATAATAGTTTTGTGAATGTGTGATTTTTATTTAAAAAGATGGGATGATGTGTTATATTGTGATTGAAGGAAAAAAAGAAAGAAAAGAATTATACTTGCAAAGCATCATTACTGCGGTCGTGGAGGGTGATCACGCCCCTAAAAAAAGTGTTACCCCTTCCATTACCACCACCACACCCTCATCACTTCATTATCATTGATGATCTTTTTTTTTGAACGGTCAACGAATGCCCCGGAAAACCCGGGGTCTATTTACACCAGTTGAACTTATTCCAGGGAAAATCCACCTCCACGAGCGGCCGGGTGGTAAAACGTGGGAGCTCAGGGATCGAACTTGTGACCTAGCTTTTAGCCCCAAGTCTCCCCTCATCGCCAATGCCCTTCCAAAGTGTTGCCCGTAAGAATCGAACCTGTGTCTCAAGTAGAGAACATAGGCTTCCTACCACTACACCACAATGGAAGTTGCTCATTGATGACCTAAGTTATTAAATTATAGATAAAGTTATCATAATTTATTAACTTAGATCATTAATATATATACTTGTCAAAACTAGTATTTTGCAGATGGCCTAAGTTATGAAATTATAGATAAAAATGTTATAGTTTATTGATTTAGATCATTAATATATAGACTTGTCAAAACTAGTATTTCGTGATGCGTATGCTCTTTTAGCCCTAAATATATGCTCACATTCTAAAATTTATCCATTGATCATTTTATAACATGCAATACCACTCAACAAGAGGTCATCTCCCTTTATCTACATAATAACTACATTGAAATAAGCTTAAATATCAAATAAATGATTTATTGGAAAAATAGCGATCCTGTTTTAGAGGCGTAGGAGAAGGACGCCAGTGATCCATAAATGGTAATTTGTCTTGAGATTGAAAACATATGCCTTCATTATTACAATTTTACATCCCCAACAATAACACATGGACACCTACCTCGAATAAATATGCTTCGCAAGATCCAAATATCATAACAAAATATAATTATTTCTTTTTATCTAAGAATATAGACTAAATTACAAATTTTGTCCTTTATACTTTGTCAACTAACGATTTTTGTCCTTTTTTTTTAAAACTTTCAGTATTTGTCCTTTATGTGAAAACTTGTTTTCAAATCTTATCCTTTACTAACTAAGTTGTTAACTTTACCATTAAGTTCAATTTTTATGAAGGGTAGATATGTCATTTCACCTATTTTTCAAGTTAAACCATCTTTGTAACCCTAATTTCATTCATACGTACGTTCTTTCTTCACACACGATGGGAACCAGTTAACCTAACTTCTCCATCATCGATCCTTTACAAGTTTGATTCTTCGATTCTTCTTCTTCACACGAATCGGACCAGCGGAGGGAGTATCAATGGCCGCCGAGTCATTGATACGTGACGTTCTTTCTCAAACCGAAGTGGAGGCTTTATATGGTTAGTTTCTTAACTTTTTTTCATCCGATTCTTCATCATCTGTAGTTTGTATCAATTCCCGTTTCTGAAGTTTTTCTTTTCATTATCCAGTTGGTTTCAATCATCTTTTTTCCATCAAGTTGCATCACGGTGGGCTTTTTAAAAATTATCCAAGGCGTGAATATGTGAGGGGTTCAGTTGATTATGTTGATTTAGTGGATATTGACAAATTCTCTGTGCACGAACTTGATTTGGTAATGGGGAGATTGAAATACTCAAAAGACGAGGTAAGATACTACCATTACTTAGTTCCCAACGGTGGTTTAGATGATGGGATTAGACCGTTAGGAACTGATCATGAGGTTAGGAGTTTTTCAGCATATGTGAATGATAACAAACTGATGAACGTGTATGTTGAACATGAAATTAGTATTTTCCCATCTTTGTATTTCACTTGTTCTGGATCTAATGTGACCATTCAAGAGATTTCAGAAAAAAACTCAAAAACTGAATTGTATGGTCAAAAGGGTAAGAAATTGATGTTGGCTTGGCATGAAAATATTGAGAATAGTGAAGAGAATGCAAATGTGGTTGATTTGGGAATAGACGAAGAGCAGGTTGATGGTGAGGATGATGATAGTGAGGATAGTGACTTTGTACCAGATGATAGCAACCAAGTTAATGATCATGAAGCAGATATGAGGGATTACATTTTACTAACTGAGAATAATGATGGTGAGGACGTTGAAGTAGAGATAGATGAACTTATGTTAGATAATGACAAATTCGATTCAGATGAGATAAATGATAGTGGTTGTCCTTTCTATATTGGTCAAGTGTTTGGCACTAAGGAAGAATTAAAAGAGATGGTTAAAGAACATGCAGTTAACACAAAAAGAGATATTAGGGTGATAAAGGATGATGATGGTAGGGTCAGAGCCATTTGTAAGGGTTTAAGTGATGAAGGAGACCAATTTAAAAAAAGTGACCAGGTGGGGACTAGTTCTAGCACACATGTTGGTGGTAGAGGAAAAAAGAAAGACCCAGATCTCCATAAATGCCCTTGGGTTCTCCTACTTTCATTTCATAAAGCATCAGAATCTTGGATTGTTAAAACATTGGTGACTGAACACAGTTGTCTCCAAAGCAGGAAAATCTATTCTTGCACTTCAACTTTTCTATCTAAAAAGTTGGCTGAGCAAATACAAGAAAATCCAAAAATTCCAATTCGTGCAGTCCAAGAACAATTCCAAAGAAGGTTTGATCAAAAAATTTCAATGATGAAAGCATTCAGGGCCAAGACATTTGCTATGGAACAACTACATGGAGATTTCAGCTCTCAATATGGGAGGCTTAGGGATTATGTTGATGAGTTGATTAGAGTAAATCCGGGCACTACAGTGAAACTAGAGGTTGAAGCTGCAACTTATCCAACATCTCCTGAAAGGAAATTTAAGAGAATTTATGTCTGCTTGGGGTCTTTAAAACAGGGTTATAAGGCAATTGGGAGAGAATTGTTGGGACTGGATGGGGCTTTCTTGAAAGGACCATTTCCTGGCCAATTACTTACCGCAGTTGGTCTTGACCCAAACAATGGTATATATCCTTTAGCCTATGCCATAGTTGAAGCAGAAACAATGTTATCCTGGTCATGGTTTCTTGAATGCATTGCGGATGATCTGGATTTGGGAACTAACTCTAATTACACATTTATAAGTGACAGGCAGAAGGTACATACATTTCTAATATTAAAGTCATTAATTATTATCTCATTTTCTTTACAGTATTGTATTCTATGTAACAGGGCATTATCCCAGCTTTGCAAAAGGTTTTCCCATGTGCTGAGCATAGATTTTGTCTGAGACACATACTTGAGAATATGAAGCAACAATACAAAGGAAAGATATATAAAGACACTCTTTGGAAACTTGCAACAGATACAACACTTGTTTATTTTCAGAAGGATATGGATGCTCTTAAAGAGGTGAACAGTGGAGCACACCTATGGCTGTCTAAAATCCCACCAGAGCATTGGTCAAGATCACATTTTTCTGGTCTGATTCACTATTTTTGGTTTCTCCTATTACAGTTTTAAATTGTCATAAACTGATTTGGCTTGTATTTGCCAATATGTGGTGAATATGGCAACTAGAACATGTGCATGCAGGTCATGGGAAATAACAGGCATCCCTTGTAGACATGCAGTTGCAGCAATTAGATGTATGGCTGAATTTGGTGAAGAACATGGCTCACCAGAATCATATGTTAATCATGTATACAGAATGGAAAGGTGGAAGCAAGTTTACAGTCACAAGGTTTATCCAACTAATGGGATGTCAGAGTGGTCAAAGTCTCAAGTGCCAACTGTTATTGTACCACCAGCCTACCATAAACCAATTGGCAGACCCAAAAAGGCTAGGAAAAGATCAAGGGTTGAAATAGAAGAGGGGACAGGAGCTGGAGGGTCAAAGGCAGGCAAGACATTGACTTGTGGGAAGTGTAAGAAGAAAGGACATAATAGGAGGAGTTGCAAAGGACAGGAGCAAAATGGTTGATATTTGAGTAGTATTTTGAGATTTTGATCCATGGAAAAAACCAAACTTGTCAAAAAACTAGTTAAATTTTGGTGACTTGTCTTAATTTCCATGTTTTGTAGACCATTTTGTTTTGTGGTCTTTGGTGAATATTCTGCAGCAACAGAATTTTGATGAATGTTAGTATTCTGCAGGAACAAAATTTTATTGGCTATATATATTGCATTTTGATGGCATTTATAAATTGTTTGAGCAGTGGCAAGTAGCATGAATTTTATTGGCATTTTGATCACATTTATATATGTATTTGAGCAGCAGCAGGTGTATTATATGGTCAAATTAGACTTTTATGGTATTTGAGCAGCAGTAGTAGCAAATGGAATGAGTATGTACAAATTATACTTTTATGGTCAAATTTGACTTTTATTTGTATTATGCAAGTGGGATAAGTTTTATGAAAGTGGAATTTTGATTGGACTTTTATGGCCATATTGGTTATTATATTATGCAAGTGGTATTAGTTTTATCACTTTTATGCAAGTGGAATCCAGATTGGTTATTACATCCATGTATGGCCAAATTGGTTATTACATTCACGTGGAATGTGTATTAAAGTGGAATGGTTCGTGGAATGGTTATTATATTCAGCAGCCTATTTAAAGTGGAATGAGTATTAAACTCGTTGCTCAACTGCAGCAAAGAACCAACAGCAGGAGCAACCATATTAACAGCAGAAAAGAAAGCCATATTAACAACCATATCAACAGCCATATCAACAACCATATCAACAACCAACAGCCCCTCTATTTCAAAGCCAACAGCAGCCAACATCAGCCAACAACAACCATATTTTCAACAGAAAAAAAAAACCAACAGCAGCCATATAACAGGTATTTCAGCAGCAATAAACAACAGCAACATGCCAAATACTAACTTCATTTATAAATGCAAACATTACATCCATTCAGTCATTACAAAATACAAACCTACTATATTCCAATTACTAACCTACAACATTTTCATTCCAATCATATTCATTCCAATAAGAATTAGAATGATAAAAATCCAAGAAAAAAATAGAAAAATCTTGAAACGACTTGCTTTTGCTTGACTTTCTTTAAGCTGTTTCTTGAATTTCTTTGCCTCTGCGTGACTTTCTTTTAACTTCCTTTCAAGTTCATTCATAGACTTCAACAAACCCGGGATAAGAGCGGTAGATCCTGGACACATTTGAGGGTCAAACCACCCAATAAAACGACAATTGGAGCCCTAAAAATCAAAGATTATTGCTAGATTAGAACAGATTGAAGAAGAATCGATCACTTTTTCGTATATTTACCTCGTCGGGACAGCCAAAAAATCGTCGTCCAGGGTTCTTAGATGTCCACGAGGTTCTGATAATTGCTTCGAAGGAGAAGGATTTCCGATGGAGGATTGGGAGCAGAGATCGAAAATCTGGAAATTAGGGTTCTAGGGTTCGATGGAAGGAAAAAGGGGGAAAACATCTATTGTTATAACGATGGATGTATGGATGTATTTAAGGGTTTTTTAATTGTAAGGTAAAATTACATAAATACCCTTGGCTAAAAGTTAACTAACTGATAAAACTAACGGTGTTAAGTATAAAGGATAAGATTTGAAAACAAGTTTTCACATAAAGGACAAATACTGAAAGTTTTAAAAAGAAAGGACAAAAATCGTTAGTTGACAAAGTATAAAGGACAAAATTTGTAATTTAGTCAAGAATATAATATTACCCAATTAATGTATTAACGTATTAGAAGTTGGATGAACGGTAAAATAGTTTTTAGTTTGATGATTTGGCGTCAAATTTTAATTTCATTTTTTTTTCTATTTAAATGTAATTTGTTTAATATAACTTTTAAGTCACAGATTCAACTATTTAACTGTTTCGCTTTTGATTCAACAGTTGTTACACTGTTTTTTTACATTCCATTTCATTTACATTGCGTGCTGCTCTTGAAAGTAAAGGTCTAAGGGTCAGTCGTGCTAAGACCGAGTACCTTCACTGTAACTTTAGTGGTACGGACGTAGCTAAGGATGTCCAAATCACCATCGAATGTCAGGCGGTTCCACAGGTTACAAAGTTCAAGTATCTAAGTTCTTTTATGCAGAGCGATGGCGACATTGATAGTGATGTGGCTCACCGCGTCCAAGCGGGCTGGTGTAGGTGGAGAGCGGCCACAAGGGTATTGTGCGACATGAGGTTCCCGAGTAAACTTAAAAGAAAATTTTATAGGGTTGTTGTCAGGCCGACTATTTTATATGGTTCTGAGTGTTGGGCTATAAAGAAGACACAAGCGCGTAAGCTTGAGGTTGCTGAGATGAGGATGTTGAGGTGGATGAGTGGGCACACGCGTTTAAACAAAATAAGAAATGAGGATTTTAGGAATAAATTTTCGGTGGCTAGTATTTCAGAGAAGATTAGGGAAGGGAGACTGAGATGGTTTGGGCACGAGAAGAGGAGTCAGCTCACGGCGCCGGTTAGATTAGTGGATACCATCACTGTCAATGGGAGGAGCAGGAGAGGGAGACCAAAACTGACGTGGGACGAACAGATTAGGCATGATTTGCTAGACTTGCACCTCTCTGAGGATATGGTCGAGGATATGACTTCTTGGAGACGTAGGATTAAGGTTAACGATCTTTAGGATGGGTGGGGGGTACAGTTTGTTTTCCGGCGTCATCGTTTATCTTCGTTTTTCCTTTTTTATGGTGGCCTAGGTATCTTATATATGTCTAGGTTTTAATGTTTCCTTAATATGTTTACAAAATGTACTATACTAATGCTTTGGGCTTAACTTTTTGTTAGCCCCTCTTTGTGTTGCCTGTTTGCTTTTAGGTACCTGCTTTTTGGCGGCCTCTCTAGGATTCCGTTTGCACTTTCAACTCTGTCATTAGCCAAGGGTCTCTCTGGAAACAGTCTCTCTATCATTTTCGGATAGAGGAAAGGCTGATTTGTTGATAATATCTAAAAAGTTTCAGTTCTGACCAAAGCTGATTTGTTGCTTTTATATTGTTATTAACTAAATTAAGCATTCGCCTTTACACATACAAGTGCTTCACTTCTGGCAAAGTTGATGGGTTGCATTTGTATTTAGCGAAACTAATCTGTGCATAAAACTTAAATGTTTCATTTCTAGCCAAAGTTGGTGTGTTACATTATTTTTTTGCATATACCATTATCTTGTTCATAATGCTTAGGTGATAGGCAAGTAATCAAAGCGAAAGCCGATTCATTTAAGTATAACATAATTAGTCTATTATTTTGGTGTTATAATAGACTATATCACATCTTCATTTGTTTAAATTGTGCCTTATCCTTGTGCCTTATGATTGTGTCTTATGTTAATGCCTTATTAATTGTGTCTTAGCTATCAATATGAATTAGATTATTATTACGCCTTAGTTTATATACCCCGTTTTGAAGGGCGACGAAGCCAAACTTTGAACGAACTAGTTGTGTTTGGCTAAAACATTTATATGAACAAGGAAGAGTTACACCTAGAGTTTTTATAATAAATTTTGTCATATTTTCCTTGAATAATTAAATTATAAATTTAAGAAAAAGAAAAGAAAAGGAAAAAAAAGCTTAGTTAGTTTACTACTAAACTATGTATTTGAAAACGAATAATTCTAACTTTATGGAGCTAATTTAAACAAGCAACCTGAAGCATTCGAACAACTTTATACGTGTCACTAAAGAAGCGAAGCACTATATTTATATACTAGTTTTTTATTCTCGTGTGTTACACGGGTGACTTTAAAAAAAAACTATAAATACAATCATAATATACAACAATTATGTATTTTTATATCTTTAGTAATTAAATAATTGGTTATTAAAATATTTTGGAATGCAATAAATAAAAAATTGGAAATACAAATCACTTCCATAATTAGGAGAATTGGCGGGAAAATTGTTGTGGATGAATGTGGTGGTGCCACATGGCAAATTGTGATGCCAAAAACTTTTCTTTTATTATATACTAGGATAGAACCCGTATGTTATACGGGTTGAATCATCAAAAAATTATATATAATTGATAATTCATACATATTTTTCTTATTATCGGAATAACGTTACATTACACTAAATAAAAAGCTAAAGTTATATTTCATAATATGACATTGGTGACTTTACCCTCTTTATCAAAAAATAATATTTAGAGCATGTCTCTACTTGTATAAATGAAAAAAAAAACATACACGTGACCATGTTTAGGTGAGTATAGATTTTCATCAAGATTATGATGTATAAAGGCCCACACAAGTGTAAAAATTCAAGATTATGATGAACATAGTCTCATTGGTGATTACAAAATCTAAATTGTAATAAAATATTATAATGTTACATCGATAGAAAAATGTTATCTCGGTATATTTAGATAACTTACAATTGAATTAGTCATGATATTTAGAATTTTCAAATTGAATGAACATCGATCATTTGATATGGTAGAAAAACTATTTAGTAATGGATCTTATGAACATGATTTTTGTTAATGAATTTCTTTATAAAGAATATCATCCACGATGTTGATTGAATCTTTAAAACAATATTAGGTATTCATTTATTAAAATATTAAATAATATTTACTCAATTATATCTAAAAAATACAATATATAAGTATTTATTGGTATTTTATATGTTTTATTAGTATTTATTAAAATGAACATAATAATAATAATTTATAAAAATAATTTTAAATAAAAATGAATGTAAATTAATATATGGTTGTCATAATTTCATAAATATAAATAAAATTATATCATGATTATAAAATATGAAATAATTTCCAATCAAAAGGAATTTATTAGGGAGTAGATTTAGGAGGGAAAACTTTTATGAGAATAAATGTAGAGTTGACATGTGTCAACAATTGTAATTGTTTATTAGGCTATGTGTAGTCATAATGCCCCATCATGGGGCATTATGTGACATGTGGCAGTGACGTGGCAAAAGGGGGGTTATGGGGGATGGGTGTGTAGTCATAAAGCCCCCTAATCATTACCTAATCACATTTATTTATTTGAAAATGGCTAACTAACGGCTAGTTTTGGAAAAGTCAAGGGGGGAGGGGCGCCACCTACATCACGCTCATGGAGGAGAGAAGACAACATGGCGCCCCGGGGGGTGCCCAGGGGCGCTATGTGGGGCGCCATGGTGGGTGTTTTTGGGCTATAACGCCCGATTACACATAGCCTTAGAATAGGAAGATAATAGATAGATAGATAGATAGATAGATATATATGCATTCCAATTCTACTTACTTTTAATATATTATTATAACACTCAAGATAAGTAATCTTATTTTTTAGGACCGGTCCTAAATTTAAAGGTTGTGTTTGAGATAAAAATAAGTCTTATTAAATAAAAAAATCAAATAGAAAAGCTTTATAATGGGATTAAAAGGGTGAGGTTACAGATGAATTCAAATAATAGAAATATTTAAATTATATTATAATTAAAATTAGGCTTTATATGCGTAAATATTAAATAATTATCGTGGTATCTTTTTAAATTAAATTATTCTATTAGTTTAGGTTTTAAAATTTAAAATTTTATTTAAAAAGAACTATATATATAATATATATAAAAAAATTTAAATATATAAACACTAAAATGATGGGTTATTAGGGTTCTTGATTACTTTTAACCGAATGACCATTAGTCTCATATAAAGAAAAAATATGAACTGAATTACCATCATATCATATTATCATATCATATCATATATATATATATATATACTATTATATAAAAGAAAAGATTTGGGACACTTGTCATCATCACAACCCTCCTTAATTTTATTTTCCCGTCCATTATATATATATATATATATATATATATATATATATTATAATAATTGTTTGGGCTGATATTTCGGGATCCTTGGCGGAAGCTCAAGTGGTCCAGGATCCTCAGACGGGTTGAGAATCCTGATAGGTTCGGGCATCCTGAATTACGGTTATCGACTAACCGCTATGTTGTTCCTCGTTTATATTTGCTTGCAGGTAATGAAAACGTGTAAAACAACCCTAAAGACTCGGTCAAAGACTAAAGAACGTGGACTAAGTGGTCCATAACGTCCATTTTGACTTAGTGGGCAGAATCCCTAAAATAAAGGACGGTTGGTTAGTTTATTTCAGGATCCTTGCCGGAAGCTCAAGTGGTTCAGTATCCTGACAGGCTCGGTATTTGTCAACTGTATAAGTGATCGTAAATCATTAATGTACGTGGCTGAAAGCCACACTAGGCATGTTGTGTTATGTTTCAAGTGGAACTAAAAAATCTTTTCTTGCTGTACAGATTGAAGTCATAGCACATCCTTTCTTTGATGAGATTCGACAACCTAATGCTCGCTTAGCAAACGGTCGACAATTACCACCTCTATTCAACTTCAAACCTCTATTCAACTTCAAACGGGAGATAAGTGTATGTTTGTATATTGTTAACCTTTGTATATGTGTTTTATCTGTTGCACTTTTAATTAGATATTCTTAATATACATACATCCAATTGTGGTCAAAATGGCGTAAATTTTTTACGCATTATGTTGATCCAAAACACTTTTTAGCCAAAAATTTTATAAATTCTTTTTTTAAAAAACCAGTGCCTTAATATCAGTAGGAAACTACTATAATTAAATATCAATCTCAATTTTTTTTTTGATGAAGTCCAACTATTATATTTTGGATTATCTATTTTGGATAAGAAGCACTATTGTTATCTCACTTTCTATTTGCTATGATGTGTTGTTGTGAATTATATGACCTATCTTAACTAGAATCAAATCAAATTGTTATCTCACTTTCTATTTGCTATGATGTGTATCCATAGACCATAGTAATAGCTTCTATGATTGAGTTTATTATAACGAGTTCTTACAATAAAAACAAAACCTCTTCATATTTAGACTAGAGACTATAGTTCCAATAAGCAAACAAGAAAATGATTAACAGAACAACTAACTATAACCCAAATGTGTTGTTGTTTCATTTAACTATAAACCTCCCAGTAAAAGAAAAATGATTAACAAAATCCATATTGCTGTAAATGGTTGCAAGCCCAAGTACTTCAAATTTTCTCATTTTTCTATACTAAGAAGATGCATATCCACCATGAACAAGTATAGTGCTACAATTTTCTGATAAACCGCCTTGAAAAGTTTGCCATCCCTATAATATCAAACTCATAGCTGCTATAATAATCACTGATATTGGCTGGCCCGTAACGACATTTTTAAACTAACATGTAATGTTTCATAACTCATTGAAATCAGACATGTGTAGGATTAAGACTTATGCTCGCTACACAGAGTAATAAAAAAAATACAAAAGCCAAGAACATATACACCAATTGATAACACTCTGACATTAACATGTATTATGTTAATGGCATCATTATGGAGGAAACATCAACACTTGCGGTCGTTTTCTTTGATGAGCATATGAAGGAGTTTCAAGGCACCGATTGCAATGACATGCTCATCAAATGTTGTTTATAATTATGTATTTTCAAATTTGTAACTTTTTTATATTGTCGAATGTTTATTTTTTTCTTTAATTCCAGTTATCGAATTACAATTATTATAATATGTTAGATTTTAAATTTATTTTTTTAAAATCCGCCTGTGCGTTGCACGGGTATCAAAAACTAGTACTATTATATAAAAGAAAAGATTTGGGACACTTGTCATCATCACAACCCTCCTTAATTTTTATTTTCCCGCCCATTATATATATATATATATATATATATATATATATATATATATATTATAATAATTGTTTGGGCTAGATATTTTAGTCATTTAACTCAACTAATAAAGTACCCCCTCCATTTTAAAACGGCTATAACTTTTTTATCCGATGTCGGTTTTTTATTAAAAAAATACCCGTTGGACTCGTCGCATTTTTATCTTTAATTCAGATGTGGTCCGGGCATTTGTTGACATTTTTTTTTCCAAATGTCCGTACCGACATGGAATGTTACAAAAAATAGCACTAATGCATTTTTTGGGTAGCACCGGTGCCTATTTTCTGTAGCATTGATGTTAATAAGGACGTTTGAAAAAAAACCTTAAAAAAGTCGGGCCCACCATCCGAATTAAAGATTAAAAAACGACGAGTCCAATGGTATAATTATTATAAAAAAACGACTTCGGATAAAAAAGTTATAAGCGTTTTAAAAATGAGAGGGGTACTTTTTTCTTTTGGGTAAAATACCCTTATACCATTTCTTTAAAAAAAAAAGGAATGCCACATGTCACTAATCCATGAGCATCTGTTTTTTATCAAGCCACTAGGATGTGGTTATTTGGTTAATCTTAATTGATATATGTAAGATTTACCAGAAGTAGGAACACGAAGCAAGTTAGATAATGATGTAGATTTTGATATGGAATTACTAGGGTCAACTCTTAATAGTTTGCCATAACTGATTTTGATATTACATACACGGAATGAGTATCAAGACTTGAGATTTAGGTCTTTGTGAGTTTATAAGATTTTCCAATTTATATCGTAAAAAAAATAATTATTGCCTCCCCTACTTTAGGAAGTTTCCTAAATAGGATGAGATAGAATTAAATATGAGGGGAATTATGCAACATGTATTCTTTTGAATATAGTAAATGGTAACTTGAAAATCAATGAAATAGTCTTTATACAAGGTTTTGGATTTTTCCTTAATAAGAGGATGTGTACGTTTCAGGGGGTGCTAGATGTGTCGCGACTCATACCTAGTCCTTCTGTCACGTGGCACAAATTCTAAAAAAAATCCAGAACAATCCTTGTCAAAACTCATGACCTTTCGTCTATGACCAAAACAACTGTATGGTGTAGCTAGTATCACTCACAATTGATGGCTATAGTACGAATAAGTCTTAGCTTTGCAAGAATAATGATGATTGGAGTAAAACACAAACGATGAATGATTATTACGCATAGTTATGAAATTATGAAGGTGATAAAGGATTATAGGGTTTGGGTAATAAAAAAACAAGTGTCTTGGGTTTATTGATTTCAAACCTAAAACAAACCAACACCAACTGATTTCGAATACCATGAACTGATTGGATTACCACGTATCAGCCATATAGATCGAGCAATATAAAGATGAATACCATGACTTAACATGGATCAAACCACAAGCTTTGAGTATAGGAGCTAATAACACGATTATAGAAACAAAATTGAGTAATAAGATTGAAGTTCCTAAATCGTCAATTGGATTAACTAGAGTCGAATTTAGGAAGTAATTCATAGAAATTGAGTTTTGCATAGGACATGAATCTCATTCATGCATCAATTATTGACTTAACAATAGTTGAGTTTATGAAACGAGAGTTAAATGTATGAGGGGAAACAATGTAAATTAAATTCATGATTTTGATTATTGAATCACCAAGTGTCAAATTCATAAGTTAATTAGCAAGCTTTCCTAGAGTAGATTTGAAAATACGTTTAGAGCAATCTCAAATGTCGCTTGTGAAGGTGATCATGAATTTATATGGATAGGAATTGAGAAGGAAATTTTGTGAATATCATAGGAACGTTTATTGAACCAAGAGTAAATCGTGATTTATTCACAACCATAGATTTGTAATTAATTCTTGATATATTCGAGGATATAATAGATGTATCATTTGGGATGAGTAGATTTATGAATATTGTCTAAATAAAGAAGATTAAAAATCTAGAATACAAATCATCTTTGTAGATATAAGTGATATGCAAAAATTTAAAATATGAGATTGGCTGAATTCAAGTATGGATTGATAGTTCATAGATTTCTTGTGATTGTGAGACGATAAGGTGACTTGCGACGGAAGTAATGCTAGGTATGAGGTCAATACGAAAGTCGCCTTGGTGAACGGGAGGAAGACCCAATATGTCTTTAGAAACCTTTTTAAGAAAGTTCCGTTTGACTGAGGATGTCTTTTGCTCTCATTTCTTTATTACGATCTTCCATAATATAGACCAAAGATGCAACGTACTTCTTGCGCAAGTATTCATGGGTTATGAGTTAAACCCACTGGCTAGTTTATCATCATAAATCACCAGGATTTCGTTTGTGTAGAAAGGATAATAAGTGTTTTATTTTAAAACACACATCTTATGCAATTGACTGAAGTAAAAGATCTTAAGGTTAAGTGGTGATGAGAATGTTTGCAGATATCGGTAGCAAGTAACTCCAAGGCTTAAGTCATGGTATATATATATGACTTAGAGATTTTTTTTTTGAATGAATACTTTCTGGAATTTAATATGCGTGTATGATTGTTTACTTGAGAGGTCATAAAGTCATAAACTTGTACACATGTAATCCCGTAACCACATGAACTTGTAAATTTCATCAATTTCTAAACAAGTGAACTTTCATACATGTATATTTGAAAACAATGAATTCAACATATCCAGTCTCGAAGTGGATATATAGAAATTTTATTAAAATGGATAGATACATCATCGGAACAAAAGTAAATACTACAACGAGCTTTGGTTCATTCAGGTAATCTCTGGGTATTTTGACAAAGTCCTTCACATAACTTCCATATTAGAAGTTCCAGACGAAACTCCAGGGTTAGCATCTTCATTTGAGGAAATTTTGTTGGTGATGATTTGTGGACATGTGTTACGAAGATGACTAGGGTCCCACACTGATAACAATAATGCACAGGAACCTTTGCGGTTTGAGATGCAGCAGTGAATTGAGCAAGCACCTTTGTCATAGCTTGAACCATTTGAGGTTGAACTGATTGACGACATGTGTTCATGTGGTGACCATAACGACCACATGTGAGACATTGCCGACAAACCGAATTAGCAGAGTGGTGATACTTGCACGTGTTACACTCAGGATGAGCCCCGTGGTAGGGTTTCTTTGATGGTGGTACAGGGGTAACTGGAATACTAGGGGTAGTAGAAATTGTAGTAAGATGTTTTGCCTTCCTCTTCTTCTTATTTATCTTTTTGGTGGAGACTTTGAGGTTGTCAAAACACTGAGGTAGATCATTAGGCCTTTTCGAACAAGATTAATGATAATAATTGCTACTTGTTGAGCAATTTGTTGGGCTACGTCATGATTTTGGTGATGATTGTCGTGATCCATTCTAGAGCAAAAGAAATTATTCACGAGGTAAGGAATATGACAAGATTAATAATCAAGGTGAGGAAACTTGATGTGATTGAAATCGTGATATAATGGATATTGAGTTTATGATTAGAACACTAGGGGAATCATTTGAAATCGTAAATTTTGATAAAAGACTGAATCGTAAGTGATTACAAATCATCATTTGACGAAAGATGTGGTAAAGCACAAGAGTTTGCTAAGTTAAACAACTGAGGATGTATTATGAAACAACGAGTCAAGGGAATATGTGGGATCATTATGTAAAATATAAATTTAATAAATCATGAGATTACAAAACCAAATCATGTTGACTTGTTTAAAACATAATGGAATGGCCTTCATTTCCTGATTGGGAAACTACAACCGTGACTAATCAGAGTTATTGTAATCATAGCAACGTTTACCATGGCATGCTTTGGCCTAATAGGTTTCAACACTTTCACTAAAGATTCTTAGATCCAATAACAGGGCAAGATGCCGAGCTGGAACATAATGCTTAGTTACCGGTGTTTTCACCCTTCCAGTTACTACATGTCTGTTGCTAAAGAATTTAACTCTGACGAGATTTTGATAGATAATTGAAATCCAATATTAAAATATTACATAAATTACTACTTACTAGGAGAGACTAGGAAGCCTTAATAATTTAAGGAATAAGTGTGTGTGTCAAGTATTGAGATGGAAACGAGATTTAAGCAGGTAAGCTTAAGTAGCATCTAAGGACATAGTACAATATTAGGCATTCTAACATGAGTGAATCATGTGGGACATCTATGGTATAGTCTAGGTCATCCAGTTCTAATAACCTAGATCCTTATAGCCAAGGCTCTGATACCAATATGTCACACCCCCACCAACGGCGGAATATGTCGGGGCAAGACGACTGTCCAGATGCACATGACAACTAGTAATAGTTACCAAATACTTAAACATGCCATTTTTATATATATACAAATATCCGTACAACAATAAATATAAATATAAAAGCATTGATTAAAGTCTTTATCTAGGTCCGCAATCCTATCTTGATCAGTCAAATAATCCAAGTAGTCGTCCTGCAACATGTATAAAATAGAGAGTGTCAACTACAAAAGTAGTTGGTGAGTACACATAGAATTTTATATATATCTAGATAAAAAGCCAACGATATATGCAATTAAGTACTTAGTCATAAGGACCACATGAAGATTATAAAATAACTAACCATTCATAGATATAGATGTTGTGTAACCAAACCTAGACAATAAGGGAGCAATCACCTATTTGACGACATGATTATGTCTCAATATCCTAGGTTAATCTTTCATTTGTATATTTTTATCATTAACCTAAGAAGGTTAATCTTTCATTTGTATTAAAAATCCTTAACACTTTCATATATATATATATACATACGACACATATGCATATACATATACATATGTATATTTTCGACACATGCATGCATATACATATATATATATATATATATATATATATATTCACGACACACATATGCATATCCTTTTTATCTTTTTACAAAAATCTTCAACCAAAATCAAGATTTTAACTTCAAAACATTAAGAATTCTTGTGGGGTTTTTTTTTTTTTTTTGAATAACATCATGTGTTCATCAAATCAACAATACCCATTGATCTAAACCCATGCATGTAAATCAATCTATTTGTTTTAAGGATTCAAGTTCTTTAACTTGTAAGAATCATTATCATTTAAGCTTTGGAGGATCAAAGTTCAAGCTTCCAAATTCTAGAGAGAGAGTAGAGAGAGAGTAGAGAGAGAAAGCTTCATACTTGAAGATTTTTAAGGAAGAATGGATGGAATGACTACACTCTTGCTTGAATCCTTGAGTTTTAGCTTAAATTGTGATGATGATGGTGATTTTCGAAAATGAGAGAGTGAGGGGGGGGGGGGGGGGGGTTCGGCCGTGAGTAGTGAGAGAGGAAGAGTGAGAGTGAGATGGAATGTCTGTGTGTGTGTATGTGTGGTGATGAGTGTGTGTAGGGTTATATATATAGGGGAGGGATATAATGAAAACCTCTTCGAGTTTGGAAAACCGTGAAAACCAAGCTAAAAAATTCGATTTTTGTTCCGATTTTTTTTATGGGGATTCTCTAAGTTAAAAAGACCCCCTTTATTCAAAAAAATAAAAAAAAGGCCTAGTAAAAATTTTTAAAAAAAATATTTTATAACCGAGGTTACATATAACAGAGTACTGTTACATATGTAACCTCGGTTATAAAATATTTTTTTTTGAAAAATTTTACTAGGCGTTTTTTTTATATTTTTTTCATAAAGGGTTTTTTTTTTTTAACTTAGAGAATCATCATAAAAAACAAAATCGGAACAAAAATCGAATTTTATAATAAACGGGTAATGTAAAGGATGAAACTTTTATATAAAGCTTTGTGAAATGAAAAAGATGAATGTTTGGTCTAAGCCTATGTATGTGAATGAGTGTCGGGTAAATATGATCTTATTAGCCTTGTTATGCAAGACCCATAACATTATATCTATGAAACGCTTATTTCCATATACGGGTGATGGACTGGTGTTGAAATGGTTATGAGTCCAAATACAAGAGTTATTTAAATGGACTTTTGAAAAAAATGAAAAGGTAAAGGTTGAAAATGTGGAAAAGGTTGAAAATGTTTTAATCTAAGCAGATATTGTCTAGTGAAAAGGGAAAAAGGTGGTTGTACAACTAGAAGCGGGGAATGACGGTTCCCCGGGGTAATGACGGTTACTCTATAAAAGGTTTCGGGTGGCGACGGTTGCCTGAGGAGCTAACGTGGTTCCAATAGACAATGCTTAGTAAAATGAATAACTGGTTAAATGTTTTGGTATAATTCTGTTATGTTTTATACCTGATAAATGTTTGTAAAATAAAAGGGGCCGTTAGGCCCAAGCGTTGGAATAAACTTTCGAGAAAAAGGTAACGCTTTTAGAAAAACGTAGAACTCACCAGCGTAAGCCGATCCTTTTAAGTATGTATATCAGATGACTTTAAGGATCCGAGTATAAAGGGGAAGGCTAAGGTTTGAGCAGGGTGAGGTGGGCAAGTTGTTCGTGCGAAGCTATAGGGCTGCTGGCATAAGTATTGTATATAGATGCATATCTAAATAATCGTTATCTTTCGTAGTTATAGATAACCATTGTAGAAATTTTATCTTACTTGTACTTGGCATTATAAATAAATAAAAGTTTTTAATTTCAGCTGCTTTAGTTATCTCTGTTATACCTTGCGTTCATGAGTAAATCCGACACGTGACCCCTTCTAGAGCCAAGTCTGGAAGTGGGTCTCACAAGTTGGTATCAGAGCCTTGGTTTAAGAGATTTAGGTACTAAAAGCAGTATCTAGACTTAAACTAGGACTCTGGGATAACAGTAAGATAAGATAGAATGCCAGCAGAATAGCTTGTGCCCATGTAAAAGACAAAGTTGCATTAGGAACATAATATGTAGGACCTAGGATATGTAAATTTGGTAGGTACCCAATTGCAATTAGCTACTACTGTTAGGTATTAACCACATATATGTATCTATGGTACTAACTGTTATGTGGCCAAAATGCGGGAAGTAGACCAGGATGAATTAGAATCTCCGGTAAAGTTAGAAAGGAGAGGAATAGACACTAAGGAGTAGTGTGATGAAAGTAACTGGGTTTTGAAAGCATCATGACTATGTAATTGTATGACGTCTGCACTTATCTAATCATCATGCCCTCAAAATTTAGAGACTCGATTTCACATGAATTCTGAACTGTCTGTAGATCATGGTGAGAGGAGGACAAGGCGATAGAAGAATCGGTAGACCAGTGGGTTCTGGAAGGCGTGCACAACCAGATCCTGAACCCAATAATGTTGGAGGAGGAAACGTCTTTACTGAGGAGCAACGAGCCGCGATGGCTGCAGAAGTAGCAAACGCGTTCCAGGCTGCAATGCCTAACCTGATAGCTCAGCTTCACGGAGTCGCCGGAGCAGGTGGAGCCGGTGCTGGAGAAGCTAACGGTGGAAACAATGGTGCTGGTGCAAACGCGGGAAATGTCCATCAAGAAGGTCGAGGCTGTTCGTTCAAATCCTTCAGTGGATGCAGGCCTCCTTCGTTCGAGGGAAAGAGAGATGCTGGTTTGACCGTTCGCTGGGTCCGAGAGATGGAAGCCGTCATTGGCATTAGTGAATGCCGTGCAGATCAAGCTGTGAAATACGCAGCTCATTCCTTTGTTGGTGGAGCACTGTTTTGGTGGGACTCCGTCTTATAATCCCAAGGTGAAGCCGTCGTTGCTGCTATGCGGTGGAACGATCTAAAGACTCGAATAATGAATAAGTTATGTCCGTAAAATGAGCTTGAAAAGATTGAAGCCAACTTTCTGAGGTTGGAAGCCGGAAATGCTACTCATCAGGAGTTTACCATGAAATTCGATGAAATGGCAAGGTTGGTGCCTAGGTTGGTGGCACCGGAGGAGGAAAAGGTGAAGCGATACGTGCAGGCTCTTCCTGCAGAAATACGAAAGATAGTGAAACCTCATGCTCCTAGAACTTACCAGGAGGCAATCGATCTTAGCTCTACAGTTTACGATGAAGAATACGGTGAGGGAGGAAGGCCCGGAGAGCACAAAAGAAGTTGGTCGGAGGCAAGTGGAATGTCACACCCCCAATTTCCACTAATGGAGCTTAACCGTGTGGGGTGTGAACCAGACCAGGACCCGAGTCATTAGTTACATCAAACATAAGTTTAGGGTTCAAAATGTAAATATATTTCCAAACGGGAAATATCAAACAGAGTTAATGTTTAGCGGAAGCTCATAAAAGTCAAGTTGCGCAAGCAAGCGCCTGATAAGTAAATACCAGTTCAAGTTGAAAAGATTTGAAAACCAATTCCCAGATAAAAGGTTTTAGTCAACGTACGTGCCCAAAAATCCGATTCTCCTAGCGTCCTGCAAAGCATGCATAAGAGCAAGTGTCAACTAATGTTGGTGAGTTCACATAAGCACATAAGTATAACTAGTATAGTTATGCAGTACGAATACAACAGTTTTTATTCGTATATAAGCATGTATATTAACAGTACAATCCATATCGTAGGTAGCGAGCCTAAGTTCATGTCACTAAAACGTTCGCAACCGAAGCTGACCAATTAGTTGTAGGAATAATTCCTTACGTGGTTTGCCTTCCCCGTGTCTACTCGATCACGGTAAGTTAGGCTGACATTGTCCTCAGTCCGACCGCCAGTCGGGTGGTGCATCTCGTGCCCGCTGAGTGGGGTTTGTCAGACCCCAGTAGTACTACCCAATATCCCCTCGCTATAAACTATTAACGGTTCGATAAGTAAGGACTTTCAAAGATAAGCATTTTACGTGAACATGTGATATATGTTGGATTTCTACTTTAATCATACATAAATGTTGTCGTGTTATCACCCTAACCCGGGTGTAACGTGTTTGCGTGTGTTATCGTCCAAAACCTGACGTAACGTAATGGTTGTGAAACTCACCTTAGGGTGCGCTGCTACAATTTAGTAAGACTCCGAGTCTTGCGTAACTACCAAGCACCTATTGAATTTACATATGTAAGTGTGTGTGTTCGCACATGAGTAACATAGCCTAGACGACGGTTCATTTGACAAATAATTCCAAATATGACGTAAGTGACAATTTCCAACGTGCGATAAAAATCGTTTATTACGAAAGTAGTCAAAAATGACATTAGATTGAGGACATGAGGATTTACGAAAATCAATGTGTGTAAGTTATTCCAAATAATAAATGTAGAGATCATCGGGTAAATATATATATTCGTAAATATAAATATCGAGGCATCGTCAAAAGTGTGAAAAATAAAGCGTCCTAAATATATATTTATGTGCCGTGTAAAAATTCTAGAGTTTAAAGAAAATCTTTAAAACGTTTGCATGACAATAAATCAAATACATACATATATATATATATATGCACACATATATATTTCTATATTTAAAACTAGTTTTTTTTTATATATAACTAATAACAAAACTACACAATTTTAATTCATTTAAATTATAACGTTTTGATAATATAAAAGTTCAACGAGTATCCCCAACGGGTCTTTGAAAACTTCACGGGCCGAGATTCAATAATCAAGTGCTAGTAGGTTTGAGTTTTGGGACCAAGAAGGCTTGAAATCCCTAAATAAAAATTAAAACAACAAAAATGGGGGTCATGGGACTCGAACCCATGACCTGCAGGTAGTATCCATAGCGCCTAAGCCACCAGGACAACGATTTGTTTTGCGTTTAACTCGACCAGAATTGGTTTTATGTATGCACAGTGGGCTGCCTAAGGAATCGCATATAAAGGAAAAAGGAAAACGGAATGGAGCTACGGGCCGGATTCGAACCCGCGCCCCTTGCGAGACAGGCATGACCTCTAACCAGTCGGGCACTTGACCCGATTATGACATAACCCGGAACCTAACCTTTATAACCCTTACCCCGTTTGTTCTAGTTTTCTTCCCCATAACTCCGGTGGCCGGAGTTTTATTCCGGTCACCGGAAAATAGTGAAACCAGAAACAACATGAAGGGTAACATGCGATTAAAGTAGAGAGATGGTTACCTCGAACAAATGATGAGTTTTGATGCGTTTTTTTAAACCGAAACGAAACCGAAAACGTCGGGTCACCCGATAGTGCTCCGTTCCCAAAATCGTTGCTACGAGGTTAATCAGCAGAGAACCGCGATCGCCGTGATGTGCGAATGGTGGTGAGGCAGTGCTTGGTTGGCCGGAATTTCGAGTTCGCCGGAGAACTTAAAAAAAATGAAACGAGAGATAGAGGAAACGATTGATGGGGAGTTGTGTGATTGTGAATGATTAAGATGTGGGATGATAACTACAGAGTGATTACAACAGTAATTGGAGGTTAATTACCATTGAATAAAAGGGTCGGTTATCGAATTGAAACTAGAAGTCGCCGGTTTCGTTTTCAGAGATCTGTACGTCTTTTTTTTTTTTTTTTTTTTTTATAAAAAAAACAACTTCTGCTATCTGACAATAATGGTCCCTACAAGTTTACCTAGTTAAAAGGGAAGTTTAGGAAGTTGCCTAAATAACCCCTTGTGGTTAAGAGTCGTCAGTTAACGCTAACGGGGTTAGCGAAGAGTAGCTTGACGATAAGTGTACGAGTGTATACCAAAGCATATTTTTATGAACGATGTCTATTAAATATAAACCTATATATATAGATCACATAAAGGCATAGTTATTAAACAACAACTATATGTTTAAAATTTCCTATAAAATTATGGAAACATTTCGTGTAATTTACGTGACACATCGTCACATAAAATCATAAAATAACACGTGTGTATATACATATATATCACATAGAAATGATAAATATAATTGTCACATAAAATGACAAAACGTTTTCATGAAATCATAAAATATAATTTATATAAAATTATAAATTATATACGTTCAAGTTGGTTAACCGACATCTAGACTCATGTGCAGTGCTCGTAACTATTCTAGTTAACTGAGGTAACGGACGTTGTCGAAATATAACACAAGTTATTAACAGGGTTAACCTGGGAAATTGCCGGTTGTCACATGGAAGTTCAAAAAGGTTTGATGGAGGTCATCGCAAGAAGCCCAAGAATGATTCTCGAGGTAGTAAGCCCAAATGTCGTAAGTGCAACAAGAATCACTTTGGAAGCTGTAAACTGGGGTCAAGCAACTGCTACAAATGTCGGAAGGAAGGCCATATGGCTATCAGCTGTCCGGAGTCAAAGAAATGTTATGAATGTGGAGAGCAGGGACATATCAGGCCAAACTGTCCCAAGTTAATGAAGAAACCAGAACCAATGAAGGCAATCGAAATCCCGAAGGCTAGGGGTAGGGCGTATACGATAACTACTGCTGAGGCAAAAGTGACACCTGATGTAGTTTCAGGTACGTTCCTCGTCAATAATGTGCCTGCAACTGTGCTACTTGATAGACCGACTATTAAGGCCGGAAACCTTTCGAAGTAGAAACTGCCTCAGGAAAAAGTTTTATGATTTTTAATTTGGTAGATAATTGCCTGATAGAACTAGAAGAACATAAATTGCCTGTTAGATTATTCCCTATGACTTTAGCCGGTTTCGATGTTGTGTTGGGAATGGATTGGCTCGCAGAGAACGACGCACAAATCATCTGTAATCAAAAGAAGGTCCAGATTCGAGCACCAACTGGAGATGACATATCCGTTTACGGAGACCGCAACAGTTCTGCAGTAAAGATTATCTCCATGATCAAAGCACAAAAGTTCTTGAAACACGGGTGTGAGTCATTCTTAGCCTACGCCATTGACTCGAACGTAAAGTCAAAAGAGTTGAAAGATGTGCCGGTAGTAAATCAATTTCCCGACGTATTCCCAGAAGACCTACCGGGCATTCCTCCTGAACGTGAAATCAAATTCGGAATTGACTTGGTGCCGGGAACCAAACCCGTAGCCAAGACTCCATATCGATTAGCTCCATCTGAAATGAAGGAACTAATGTCACAACTACAAGAGTTGCTTGACAAAGGTTTCATAAGACCGAGTATCTCGCCTTGGGGTGCTCCGGTTCTTTTCGTGAAGAAGAAGGACGGAAGCCTGAGAATGTGCATCGGCTACAGGAAGCTGAACAAACTGACAGTGAAGAACATATATCCTCTGCCCAGAATCGATGACTTATTTGATCAGCTACAAGGAGCAAGTTGGTTCTCTAAGATTGATCTGAGGTCAGGTTATCACCAATTGAAGGTCAAAGACGAAGACACTCCAAAGACGGCCTTTCGAACGCGATATGGTCATTATGAATTTCTGGTCATGTCATTCGGATTGACTAATGCACCCGCTGCATTCATGGACCTCATGAATAGGGTGTGCCGACCCATGTTGGACCAATTCGTGATCGTGTTCATAGATGACATCCTAATCTATTCCAGGAGCGAGTCTGATCACGCTATGCATCTGAAGGAAGTACTAGAGACCTTGAGGAAGGAGAAGTTGTATGCCAAATTTTCCAAGTGTGCGTACTGGCTAAGGGAAGTACAATTCCCTGGTCACGTCATAAACGCAGACGGTGTACTCGTAGATCCTTCCAAGATAGAAACGGTAATGAGCTGGAAATCGCCAAAAACACCCTCGGAGATTCGTAGCTTCTTGGGGCTAGCCGGTTATTACCGTAGGTTCATCTAAGACTTTTCAAAGATCGCAACGCCTCTAACCAAGTTTACCAAGAAGGACGTAAAGTTCATTTGGAGCTCGAGTCAGCAGAATGCCTTTGAAGAATTAAGGACCAGATTAACTCAGGCACCGGTATTAACTTTGCCGGATGGGCCTGATGATTTGGTAATTTACTCCGATGCTTCTTATTTAGGTTTAGGTTGTGTGTTGATGCAGCGAGGTAAGGTAATTGCCAATGCGTCACGACAACTAAAACCTCACGAGACAAACTATCCAACCCACGATTTGGAGTTGGCAGCCGTTGTGTTTGTTCTCAAAATTTGGAGGCATTACTTGTATGGAGTAAAATGCACCATCTACACTGATCATAAGAGCCTAAAGTATTTCTTCAAGCAGAAGGATCTTAATATGAGGCAGCGTAGGTGGTTAGAATTAATCAAAGATTACGACTGTGAGATCATGTATCATCCAGGAAAAGCAAACGTTGTTGCAAACGCTTTAAGCAGAAAGGATGAACATCCACCTCTTCGAACACTGTCGTATAGATTAATCGTTACTCCTGATTTCCTTGTCCAACTTCGTAACGAGTAGCATGAAGCCCTCAAGGAAGAGAATGTCAAGAAAGAAATAATGGTCGGCCAGACAGCAAGCCTTGAAGAAAACGAGTATGGTGTAAAGATTCGATACGGTAGAATGTGGGTACCTCTCACTGGTGAATTTCGCACCAAGATAATGGACGAGGCACACAAATCACGTTACTCAATCCATCCAGGTTCAACGAAGATGTACCAAGACTTGAAGAAAGACTACTGGTGGCCATGAATGAAGTTCAACGTCATGCAGTACGTCAATAAATGCTTAACCTGCGCAAAGGTTAAAGCTGAACATCAAAAACCATACGGGAAGTTACAGCTTTTAGAACTTCCAGAATGGAAATGGGAACATATCACCATGGATTTCATAACCAAGCTACCAAAAACAGCTAAGGGTTATCACACCATTTGGGTGATAGTGGATATTTTAACCAAGAGTGCTCACTTCCTACCCATTCACGAAAAACATTCTTCAGAAATGTTAGCCAAAATTTTCATTAAAGAAATCATCGCACGCCACGGAGTACCAGTGTCTATCGTTTCAGATAGGGACACTCGGTTTACTTCACGTTTCTGGAAGAAGTTCCACGAAAATATGGGTGCAAGATTGCACATTAGCACGGCGTATCATCCTCAGACAGACGGCCAGAGTGAAAGAACGATTCAAACTCTGGAGGATATGCTACGTGCTTGTATAATCGATTTCGGAGGAAGCTGGGATGATCACTTACCATTAGCAGAGTTCTCCTACAACAACAGTTATCATTCGAGTATAGGTATGCCACCTTACGAGATGTTGTATGGTAGGAAATGCAGAACTCCTATATGTTGCGGTGAAGTCGGCCAGCGAGAGATAGGAAGCAAAGAATCAGTCGAGAATATGGCTCACGATCTCGACATAATCAAAGCACGACTGAAGGCTGCACAGGATCGACAGAAGTCCTATGCTGATAAAAGACGAAGGCCAATCGAATTCCATGTTGGAGACTATGTTCTGCTGAAAGTTTCTCCATGGAAGAACATTATCCGTTTTCGTAAAAGGGGTAAGTTAGGTCCAAGGTATGTTGGACGTTTCAAAATCTCCAAACGTGTTGGAGAAGTTGCTTATCGTTTAGATCTGCCCGAGGAGTTGTCTGGGATCCACCCAACATTCCATGTATCACACCTGAGAAAGTGTGTGGCAGACGAATCAGAAATTGTGCCACTAGAAGAGATAGAAGTAGACGACAAACTATCCTATATCGAATGACCAGTTGCAATCCTAGATCGTAGTGAAAGAAAGCTCAGAAACAAGATAGTTCCTATAGTCAGGGTGTAGTGGATGCACATGAAAGGTTCGGAGTCAACCTGGGAAAGGGAAGATGAAATGAAAGAGTCTCATCCCGAGTTATTCTCGAGTTGAGCAAGTTTCGAGGACAAAACCCTTTTTAGGGGGAGAGAGTTGTAACACCCCGATATTCACATACTAGGTAACTATGTATCTGAATATGTTTACCTATGTGTTTTTATTATGAATATGTGCTAGGAAATGATATTATATGAATAAACACGTGTTTATATGATAAAGATGATGAACGGATTTAGAAATGGTAAAACATGAATAATTACATGTTTTAATTGAAGATATATGTGCAAATATGTGTTTAGATAGTAAACGAATGAATCATAAGTATCCCGACACTTAGAAGCTATTGAAAATGTATCCTAAAATGTTCCATAACATAAAATGATAAGTATTGGAAAGTTTGAGGGGCTAGAACGTAAAATAGCAAAAGATATATATAAATATATAAGTATATATATACGTATATATATACGTATATCATCGAGCATGTCCCGAGCCTTAGAAACCTTTATAAATATGCCTCATAATGTTTTTAAGCATAAAATAACAGTTCCATAGAAGTTTAGGGCTTAAAATGTAATTATAAAGTAGAGGGGCCAAAACTGTCATTTGATGATAGTAGCTCGCGTATCACGAGGGTATCCAAGGTGTGGGTCGCGATACGCGACCCAGCTCTGACGCAGAATCTTCCACGAGTCAAACTTCTTCTTCACGTTTGATCCGATTTGCTGGCCATAACATGTCGATTTCGAGCAACCAATCATCATAACACCTGGAGGGACCAGAGGCGACCTTCATGGCTATAAATACGGACCAAAATCATTCGATTCTATGCACCAATTCATCAAAATACACTCACAAAAACCCTAATCCGTCCCAGAAACTTCGCGACTGAAATTCGGCTGATCCGAGAGGAATTAGAAGGCTATCTCCTGCAGTCCCACGTTTTTAGGTATGCTTTACAATAGCCCCATGTTAATTTCAGTTGATTTCATATCTAGACTAGAGATTTAAAACTATGTAAAAAATTAGGGTTCATAACCTTGTTTTGTCAAAATCGGGTGGGAATTAAGGTCTGAATTTTTGTAGGTAATCCTAATTTAATGTGTTTTAAGAAAGCCCTAAGTTTATTTCACAATTGAAAATGGTTTGGTAAAGGTTTTGTTAACGGGTCAAAATTAGGGTTTTCATAACGTTGCCTATGATGCACGGGAACGGGTACGGGAACGGGAAACGGGTACTGGTACGGGAACGGGAAACGGCAAAACTCAAAAATTCAAGAAACGGGGACGGCATGGGTACGGCAATAAATACATATAAAAAATAAATATATACTATATATAAATATATATATATACATTTATATATATATATATATATTTTAATTTTAAAACATGAAAATATTTTTAGAAGTTGTAAGAATTATATTAAAACATGAAGGGTGATGATTGAATACTTTTTAAGTTAAAGGGGTATATTTGTAACTATCTTATCTTTAAAAGGGTGATAGGGTTTTCACTTTTAAGAAATCAGTGATATCAGCCGCAGTCCGTGCTTCCAATCTTCCGATTCCTTTTCTCCGGCCACTTCTTCCGATGATTTGCTCCGACGATTTCCTCCGGCGATGCTCCTAATGGGGTTAGAATCGTTAGGAAACGGCCCCTGGCTTTTCGGAAACGGTCAAGAACTTTTGGGAACGGTCAAGAACGTCCCCACCATGCCGGAAACGTGTCGGAAACGTTTCGCAGCCGTTCCGGTGGGCGTTTCCGTCCCCAGGACGCTTCCGGTACGGGGTACGGCTGTATATTCGCGTTTCGGTGCATCAGAGAACGTTGCTCTGCCCAAATTGACTAAACGATGTTGAATTAAGCTTTGTTCTTTTAAAGGATATTATAAAATGTTATAATGAACAATACCATAAGTTGGTTTTGAATAAAAATGAGTTTTTATAATAAAACGAGAAATTCATAAAATTAGGGTTTCTAAATATGGATATTTAATATAAAATAATCCAAAGCGTATAAGGGCTTGAATTTTGGTATGCTAACATGTTTTCATATAATATAAGAATATATGAAATTAAATTAGCTATATAATCAAGTATTTAAAATACCGAGTTAATCGGATATTAGAGGTTCGCGCGGACCGGAAGGGTAGACACCTGTACACTGGGGTTTCTGGAAATAGCGGGGGTGTCGCCATCCCATCTGGGCAATGGCATCCCAACACTGGGCGATCCCGGAGTGAGTGTCTACTTATAGGAATACGCGTCTTCATAGTTATCAAGATAAGAAGATAATATGCCTCCAGGGGTATTTTGGTCATTCTGACCCTTAAAAGTAAATAAACTTAATAATTAATATTATTAAGTAAATAAAATGTTATAGTAAACATAAGAAGTGTTTATTATATAAAACTTTGCGTTAACATCATACAATACGCAATTAGGTTAAATTGGAAGGCATAAAGGAGGTTCTGACTGAATTAATTGGCTTAAGAGAATAAGGTGAGTTCTATGAGCCCACTTTTAAATGTTTTAAATATTTTAATGTTTTCGGGCTGATATACATGCAATGATATATATTCAACTGTTTACTTGAAAAGTATTTGAGATGTCTTTACTTGTTTTGTGTTGATACTTATAACTGCTTTAAAGTTATTATTACCTGTTATTACACTTTTCGGGAAGGTTATAATAAACGGGTAATGTAAAGGATGAAACTTTTATATAAAGCTTTGAGAAATGAAAAATGTGAATGTTTGGTCTAAGCCTATGTATGTGAATGAGTGTCGGGTAAATATGATCTTATTAGCCTTGTTATGCAAGACCCATAACATTATATCTATGAAACGCTTATTTCCATATACGGGTGATGGACTGTTGTTGAAATGGTTATGAGTCCAAATACAAGAGTTATTTAAATGGACTTTTGAAAAAGATGAAAAGGTTTAAAAGGTTTAAAAGGTTGAAAATGTGGAAAAGGTTGAAAAGGTTTTAATCTAAGCATATATTGTCTAGTGAAAAGGGAAAAAGGTGGTTGTACAACTAGAAGCGGGGAATGACGGTTCCCCGGGGTAACGACGGTTACTCTATAAAAGGTTTCGGGTGGCGACGGTTGCCTGAGGAGCTAACGTGGTTCCAATAGACAATGCTTAGTAAAATGAATAACTGGTTAAATGTTTTGGTATAATTCTGTTATGTTTTATACCTGATAAATGTTTGTAAAATAAAAGGGGCCGTTAGGCCCAAGCGTTGGAATAAACTTTCGAGAAAAAGGTAACGCTTTTAGAAAAACGTAGAACTCACCAGCGTAAGCTGATCCTTTTAAGTATGTATATCAGGTGACTTTAAGGATCTGAGTATAAAGGGGAAGACTAAGGTTTGAGCAGGGTGAGGTGGGCAAGTTGTTCGTGCGAAGTTATAGGGCTGCTGGCATAAGTAATGTATATAGATGCATATCTAAATAATCGTTATCTTTCGTAGTTATAGATAACCGTTGTAGAAATTTTATCTTACTTGTACTTGGCATTATAAATAAATAAAAGTTTTTAATTTCCGCTGCTTTAGTTATCTCTGTTATACCTTGCGTTCATGAGTAAATCCGACACGTGACCCCTTCTAGAGCCAAGTCTGGAAGTGGGTCTCACAAAACAACTACTACTTTCGTCGTGGATGATCTCTGAAGGAAGAAGTGATGATGATGATTAAAGATCGTTTGGACTATGTTAATACTTGAATAAATCGGTTTCCTTGTAATAATAATTTGTAATCCTTCCAATCCATGTTCATCTTGTATATATATGAGAATATGAGTTTTACTCTTTATTTCTTGTTGTGACACCTCGTCCGATAACCTAGGTCAAACCTCTTTACTTTGACTTTTAATTAAGTATTAATGTGCATTAACTGGTCTGATTACTGTTTAAACTATTAATTACCATGCCCGACTGCTAACTGATGACGTAAACCTAATCCCGCGTTTGTACTAGAAGCATATACCCGTAAAATGTATAGAGATTTCATGGATTAATCATGGAATTTCAATAACAAGAAAAATAAATATATAAAATGTATTTTTATATTTTATCCGAAACTGGTGTCGTACACTTGTATAACCGACACGGCAAAATGATAAGCGATCGTATGTGTAAAACTATTCGGTTTTATACAACCTGGACGGTCGAGCTTAAAACTGTCACGAACTGATAAAACTGAAAACGTAAACCGTAACACGTGTACAAAACTTAAAACTATAACTGATTTCTGAAAAACTTTTATAATCAACTTAAACAATTGTTTTTATGAAATGAAAACATCAGAAACTGAAATCGTTGTCAAGAATTGAGCCAAACCCCAACCGATCACCCAAATGGGTCCGACTCGGCCCAATAGGCTCAATAAGCCAAAAACAATGAAACCGATCCCGAAACCTTGGCCCATTACTCAAACGTAATATTCCGAATGATCGTGGCGACCCGTAACCTCAACCGATACACAACGGGCCCGGGCCTCGAACCGACGCCCTGTTTGGACCCGTACGGCCCATAACCGACGAACCGGTCCAATTACATTTTTCTTTAAACAATTAGACCCAATATAAAGTCCAAGCCCAATGGATTTTTTTTATAATATTGGCCCACCAACTTTGCCTTAAAGTTTATAAAATGGTTACCACCTTTTATATATATATATATATATATTTTTATAAAAATTGTCATGAACTTGAATAATTTTTATACTTTGTTTATTTATAAAAGTTGTGGATTATTTCACCTCAAACATTTATGTCTTATAAACTTTTACAATACACAACAGCTTTTTTATAACCAATGCTTGTTTTTATAAAACAAGTCACCTACATATTAAGTTTTTATAAAAAAAAAACTAAGCTAGTGATATTTTACTAGTAAATTGTGGAGATAATCTTGACCACCTCCTCACTCTAGGAACCTATATCTAACAATCATCATGGACAAATAGTGTGGGATGATTTGCACCATCTCCATCCACAATCCCTACCAACCTACCCTCACCTTTCCCCCCTTCTTCTGTCTGCAATTAACAAAGCAAGCACCTCAACCTTCTTTCTTCTTCTCTTCTTCATCTCTGCCAGAAGCAACCACCCAAAGCCACCACCGCCGCCTTGTTCTTTCACCCTTCCTTTTTTTCTGCCAGAAAAACAACAACCCACCACCACCATTAATGCCGTAAGCCACCACCTCCACGGAGCTGCTGCTGGACCGCTACTAGCTGTCGTGCGACTGCCACTACTGTGGGCAGCCGTGAACCACCACCACCCTCCACCTTTTCCTTCCTCTTTTCTTTCTCTTGGCAACTCTACAAACTGCCACCGCCATCTCGTGTTTACCGCTGCTGTGCGCCTGTTGCTGCTGCTCGGAACTGCCACTAACCACCACCATTGCAACCGTGCTGCTACTGATGTGCAGCCTTGCTGCCCCGCAAACTGCTGTTGCCGCCGGTCACTGCTGCTGATGTCGTTGGTCACTGCCGTTGCTGCTAGGAGCTGATGTCCTCCACCGAGAGCCGCCACCCGAACCACCACCTTTCCTCCTCCCTCTCGGTTTTACAACCTCACAACCTTGTGAGTTTATTAACCATCATTCTTTAAGTTTCTCTATCGATTAAACGTCCCAAATGATCACCCGGGCCTTGACAACTAACCATTATAACGTGAAGTTTTTCTAACGATCGTAAACACCGAACTACATTTTCTTTCTTTTATTTTTCCTTAAACCTTAAGGTTATAAGGTTTAAGAATGTGGTTATCATGTTGTTTGTCTAACACTAAAATGTCAGTGTTTTTGATTTAAAACAAAAACCTATGTATATATTAGTAAGTTGATGGTTTGATTTAAATCATTTGGTGATTACATAATGTTTAGTATATATTGCATGATTAGTATTGTTTACTTTCATGTTCTAATATAATTATGAAGAACTAGAATGTATAATTGTGATTTTAGTTGTTAATCATTTTGTTTATGGATTAATATATGCTAATAACAATTATGATGGGCTAAAATGGTGTTTAGTGACGTATTTGAACTAGGCGGACATTTTAAAACGTTACATTAATTTTGGACATAAGATGACAACGTTAAAACCTTTAAATAAATTTTATGGTTAAATAACAAAGGTTAGTACTTTTATAATAATTACTTGGATAAATATAACCATAAAATGTCATCATAAAATTTATTATATAAAATGGACACATTTTTAAAAAAATATAATTTCTAAAAGCATAAGACATAAAATGCGTGTTTTAGATTTTATAAAATTAAAATGGAATAAAATATATATACATATATATTTTATATCAAAAATAGTAGAATATCATATTTTTGGACAATCGATAAAAAGTATAAAATCTTGGATTTTATACAAAAGTGGAAACATTTAATTTTCTATAAAAGTCTTTAAAAATTAAAACCCTAGCTTTATTTAATAAATAAAGTTATTCAAAAATGATTTTCATAAAATTAAAAATCAAAAGACTTATAGAAATTATGAAAAACATATTTTAAACATTTCTGATTATTTTAAATGAATCAAAATAATCAAAACGTTTTAACCGGATCAAATGTTTATTTTTTTAAACATTTGGAATAAACGAAATTTTTAAACGATTTAAAAACGTTTTACGACATAACGAATCGTAAATAATTATTTTCAGCAAATAATTATTCATATGGTTTTAAAATCCCAAATTTGAGTTGAACTCATTATGGTTTATTAATATAATTATTTCAATAATAATTCTATTTATATTAACATGGAAACCCTAATTTTCCCTAACATGAGTTTAATATTAAAATAACCATTAATATTTAACATGCTTGTGTTTATTCATTAAATCGTTAACTTGTAATAATTTGATAAATTATTCCGACAAATTAGAATAATTATTTCATAATAATTACGAGCCTTAGTTATATATTTATAACTTGATGCGATTAATTATTCAATCGATCGAGCGAACCTTAAAATAATAATAAATATTATTATTTAAAACAGTATTCAAGACTTGATTGAACTGGGTTTCATGATACGTTATCGCATGTTCATTTCTTGTATTCAATTTAGATAAATGCCTTCATACGTGAACATTAGCATTTACTGATTTTAAACTGATTAACTAACGGGTTTTCAAACGCTACAAACAGGATTATACGTCAAGACTTGACCGGTGTCATTTGGGTAACATTCGTTACTCAAATGATTATGTGGACCCTTATGCATATTGTCTAATGTTTTATTAGGACTTTACTTGCTATTTGCCACTTGGTAATCCATCATCATCACTGAATCAAGTGAGTTTCACGGCCCCTTTTCTTTACAACTGTTTTACACTTGTGGGAGAGAAATCATGAAGTGATAAAATGCTTTTTACTTAATGTTATGATTTACCTGTTAGTCGTATGACTACATGTTTCATTCCATATCCCAAACAACTGGTACTTAATTTATCGTTATCAACGTTAGTACAACTGAATTCCACTATTAATTGAATTCGATTAGTTCTGCTCGAAACGATAACTAGTGAATAGATCTATTTGGGTTGACAACCCTGTCCGGTTTGGTAACTCCAATCCTGACTTCGTATATTGTCAAGGGGTACATGTCAGTTATTCTGCGATGTTCGGTATTCTTGGGATAGAATGTCATGAGTGGGTAATCTGTTAGTATTCGAATTTGAGGTTCATGGGAGATCTTACAACCATGACAGTAAACCAACGTAACATTTAAGTATACTGAAAACTGTTTTACCAACATATTGTAAATTGTTTTACAAACTTACCGTAGAGTCATAAACCTGTTAACCTCACCAACTTTATGTTGATCTTTTAAACTCATGATTTCTCAGGTAATTTAACTTATCATGGAAGACGTGCAAATAGAGCTTCACTGTAACTTTCGACCCTGCTTTACTAGAGTCGTAGTCCCGACTTATCTTAAATAAACTGATTTATGATTTCAATATCAAACTAAGACTTTTATTCAAATGTAAGACAATATCATTTCACCACAACTTTCCGCTGCAACATGAATGGTATTATGTTTTCAATGACGTTTGAATTTTGTAGAAGTTGTTCTGTATATCTGCGACTATGATTCCGTCTCGCTCACACCCAATCCGTTGACCGGGGTGTGACAGATTGGTATCAGAGCCGTGGTTATAGCGAACTAGGTTAAACAAATAAACAAAAACCAAACCTGGACTATAACCCTCTCCGAAGCTACCGTTTGCACGCAAGACCAATTCCCTTATCCTATTGGTTATGTTAACTTATGTTTTATATTTATGAGTTATATTATTACTACAACTGGTGCATTTATACCTTTTATTCTAGATACTGTTACCATGTTACCAACTACGTTCTCTCATGGAATATTATCGCAATGATGACTACCGAAAAGGTCATCTGCATATCTGATTCCTTTGGAAAAGACATAGTCGTGCCTGAGTACACACATTCCCCTAAGGACCATGAGTTGTCCAGCCCAGAGCAGGACATTCTCACCTTCGGTGTTGTCCGACAGTCCTCATTACCATCGAGTTTTTTGAGACCATTGTGACCCGGTCTCTCAAACGACTCCTCGAACCACTCGATTCCCACCACTGCCGCTGGCGGTGCGGCCACTGCCACTGGTGACATGCCTGAGATGTCACGAGCAAGCCTTTAGGGTGATCGACGATGTGATCACTAGACTCCCCACCTGGGCCGATCTGGCGGCACTAGAGACCCGTCTAGTCGTCGTGGAGCATGTGACAACTGTAACTTCCCAAGTTAACTCCGTTAAGTTTTTCCGTTAGTTCCGTTAGTCCCGTTAGTGAAACCGAGACCCGTTATTTGAATGATTTCATATTTGTCTATGTTTACTTGCTAATTAATTTTAGTAACTTGTTTCGTGAACTTATTTCGTGATCTTATGTGTTAACTATGAAAATTTGCATTTTTATGCGAAACCGGGCTTCGTGCATGAATTCGAATTTTTATGTATAAATGATACTTATACTTGTCCCGACTAAACATTGTATGCTAAACGAGTTTAAAAACAATTAGAAACATTTTTAGAATCTTTACTTCACAAATTTTTAGTTAAAACCCATTTATTTGAGTTTTATGCTAAATGTGTTTAAAATGGAACTTAGAGAGACCATTTGTGTAACTTTTAAAACATAGAAATCTGCCCTATCTCCCTCCCCCTCCCCCATTTCACGACATTTTCCCCTCTCTTCTTCTCCCATACGGTTCTTCACACACACACACACACACACTTGGAGATTTTCGGGTTTCACCTCAAATCAAGCAAGAAATCGGGTTTGTGAGCTCAAGTAAACTTCAAGGAAGCTATGGGGAAGCTCCATTTCTGCATCACCATCATCATCCGCCCCTTTTCTTCTTCACCCTCGTAAGCCCTAATTTTTGAATCCGAAATTAGTTGATTGCATGTGTGTTTTTGTGTGTCTATATGCTAAATGGAGTGTTGTTATGCTCGTATTTCATGTTTTAGGTTAAGATGTGTTAACTTATGAATTGGGACAGATTTGAACTCGGGTTTAGAGCTGGGTTTTGAATTCAAATTTCTGCTATGAAGGTTCTTTTATGCATGTTGGGTGTTTGGACATAGAAATTGGGTATATGTGCTTGAATGCTAATTGCTATGTTGGGTTTTTGCTATGAACTTGATATGAACATGTTGAGAACTGAAAATCCATGTTAAAGTGTTCATAATTATGTTAGTAGGTGTTGGATGACCAAATTGTTGCTCAAAATTAGAAAACCGAAATTTTTGCAAACTATAAAGTGTGGACAGATTCGTCCAGATTTTTAGGCTGACTTGCAGAGGTCATAACTCACTCAATTTTTATCGAAATCAGTTGTTTCTTTTTTTCGTAGTAAAGTTTCATGTCTTAGCTTTACAACGCCTACTCGCACACTTTCTAAAACCTCCGTTTGGTCATCCAAAACACAGCTGCAAGTTAGGTGTGCAAAACTGTCATTTTCTGTGAAAAGTAGACTTTTCAAATTGGTTGAGCATGCTAATCTTGTTTTATTGACGAGTTTGCTATTTGTAAATGATGTTTATATGTTAAAAGTAAGATCTGGAGAAGTTGGTTCATAAATTCAAAACTTTGAGTGAGTTATGCAAGTTTTCATTTTACCTTGACTTGTTTGCTAAATGCCAAAAGTGTCAACTTCCGACGTGCATAACTTTCTCATACCTTAACCTTTTTACTTGATTCTTTTTGCAACAAATCCTAATTGATATGTAGTATATGCCTGTAAAATCTAAAGAGTTAATTCCAAGTATTGTGGATTTTAGCTATGCCACTAGTTAAGTGCTTGAAGTTTGACTTTCTGGGTCAACTTTGACAAAATTGCAAATCCTTGAATTTCTCTCAATATGAGACTTGTGTGTGCTTTGTTTGACTTGTGTGGCTATATGAAACATGTTTAGGAGCTAAGATTGCTATTTTAGTCCTCGCGACACCTCCTAACCCGTTTAGGTCATATTTGCCCGATTAGGTTGATTGTGACCAACCTATTGCTTCTTTTGGCTGAGTACCAGTGCCCCCTCAGGTGAGTTCATTACTATATGTTGCTATGTCCATTCAGGGACGATAATGCGCAACGGTAAGGTATTTCTTACTAAGTAAACTTTTTCCGACCAAATATCATATGTATCATTGAATTGATTGTTAAACTTCAAAAGTCCTTACATTCGGACCGTTAATATAGAATAGCTAGGTGATGTTGAGTAGTACTACTGGGGATTGACACCCCCCGCCCAGCGGTGCACGTGATGCACCAACCCGACTGGAGGTCGGACTGGGACCAATGTTATCCTACCCTCCGTGGTCTTTCAGGACACGGGAAGGCAAATCCGTAGGTAGTCCCTATACATTGTCAGCTTCGGTTGCGAACAATTCAAATGTGCATAAATTAGGCTAGCTACCTACGATATGGAAAATTTTACAGGTCTTATGATATTGATTGTGTTGTACCTGTCTTTGATCATAAAAATATAGGTCTACTTGTGACGGGTAGACCACTTAGTGAACTCACCAGCCTTGGCTGACACTTAGTTGTTGAATGCTTTTCAGGTGGCTTGGAGGATCATGGATGGCACGGGCGTTGGCAGTACTTGTTCTTTGTAAAACCCTTTTGAAAGTCGTATTTCAGATACTTTAGTAATCACTTTTACTAAACAACAACCTTGTAAACTTTTAATGTTTCCGCTGATTTTTGTGAAATGTAAACTCTGATTTATTTAATGTAATACATGACCGTTTACCCCTTTAACTATGGCTTGGTTGTAACCAAAGACTTGGATCCTGGTCTGGATCACACCCCACACGGTTATACTCCGTTAGTGGAAATTGGGGGTGTGACAGATTGGTATCAGAGCCCTTGGTTACAGCGAACCAGAACATTTTTAGAAGTAAAATTTTCTGGACTGTAACTGTTTTGAAAACTTTGGTTACAACGCTTCCCGAAAGTACTGCTCCGCGTGCCAAAGGTGATCCTCATTTAGAAATTCCTGCCTCGTGTTAGTATAGGAACTTGATTCTTGGTAGAAACTTTTCTTTCCCGAGACTTAGAAATAATTTACTTGATTTTGCATTTCCCCTTAACGATTTGGTCCCATTTGTTCTTAAAGATCTGACCTGATTTTTGTTCTTAAAGATCTGACCTGATTTTGTTCTTAAAGATCTGACCTGATTTTTGTTCTTAAAGATCTGACCTGATTTTTGTTCTTAAAGATCTGACCTGATTTTGTTCTTAAAGATCTGACCTGATTTTTGTTCTTAAAGATCTGACCTGATTTTGTTCTTAAAGATCTGACCTGATTTTTGTTCTTAAAGATCTGACATGATTTTGTTCTTAAAGATCTGACCAGATTTTGTTCTTAAAGATCTGACATGATCTTTGTTCTTAAAGATCTGACCTGATCTTTGTTCTTAAAGATCTGACCTGAATTTGTTCTTAAAGATCTGACCTGAAATTGTTCTTAAAGATCTGACCTGATTTGTTCTTAACAACTTGACCTGATTTGTTCTTAACGATTTGCCACTTTTTGAACTTAACGACTTGCATGGGATTGGTCTTAACGATCTGGCTTTCTTTGTGCTTAACGATTTGACTCCCAACAGTGTTTTTAACGATTTGGGTATTTTTCCTTAACGATTTGGTTGAGTTTTTAAGCGTTAACGACTTGCCCCCATTTGCTCTTAACGACTTGGTGGCTCCTCTTAACGATTTGGTAATTGGCCTTAACGATTTGCTACATGCTTTAACAACCAGCAACCTGTTTTTAGTGACCTACACATATAACTTAATGTTTAGCCTCGTATAGGGAAACATTGTATAAAATCAGATGATTTCTCATGGGATGCTTGTGACTGCGTCTGTTACCCAAAAATGTTGACACTCTTTTCCTTGGTCAATTTAGACCTCGCATTATAAATCACATAGTGTTGTGTGATAATTCAACGTGAATGTGACTTTAGTAACATAAATGAAATCAG